>BSBK01009311.1:162500-466651 GCA_027943335.1 Chamaecyparis obtusa | reverse complement strand
TAGTCATAAAGCACTTCATCGCAGAACCCATGAAAAAGTTATTACCCAACATATGCTTCTTAAGAGCGAACTCTCTAGGTTATTCATTTTTTCCCACATGTCCTGCATATAGTTCTCACCCTCATTGACCTTTTAGACATCTATCCCCTCCAACCCAGTAGCCAGATTCCCCTAAAGAAGATCAACCTTGGAAGAGAGGGAGCGAAATTTGAGGTTGAGGTTTAAGGGTAAGTTATGTTACAAAATTCAATTTAAAATAAACCTATAGCTATTATGTCAGTTGGAAATTGGTTCATTCCCATGTAACTTCCTTTAAGGGAAATATATATGGAGGAAAAATTTGATTCCCTCCATATGGTTTCTAGTGGAGAGATGTATACACAATGATAGATTTTTGGAAGAAAAATGTTAGAAATAAGGAGAGAGGCTAAAAGTGATTGATATAGATTTCTTGGATAGATTTAGGACTAGAATTTTAGAATAAAAAATTCTCGCAAGGAAAAATTTGATATTTGTGGATAGAAAGTTGTGTGTTGTTGTGAAGTCTACTATCCAGTTGCATTTCATTGGAGTCTCTTCTAGAATATCTTGGTTGGTTTGATTGTATTCTAATTGGGATTTTTCTATCGAGGGTTCGTCATATGACTCCAAGTAGTATTCAATCGTAGAAAGCCTTTTTGTTTGAAAATGTGTATTTGGTGTATGTGTGCATTATATTTTATACTCTTTTTGAAAGTTGATAAAATTTGATCTATACGATTATTATTTGAAATTTTATATATAAATTTTATGTCTTTTTGTGATCATACTATGCTTTTCATACATTATATACCTTAGAATTAAGTTTTTATGAATTGGGAATGAATTTTGTGATGTATTTCCTTTATTCCTCATAAGGACCTATTTATGTTCTATGCTTATTAACCAGGTTGATTTTATTTTTTGATTATATCTAATGGAGCTTATATAATGGAATGAAGGAGATCTCAAATGGGGTCTTCCTTATATCTCACTTCTAATGCCCTGATCTTTCCTAGTTGATGCTATTTATAGACCTTTCCCAAACTAACTTGTTTTGGGCCAACTGCAGGAAAATAGAGTCCAAGTATACATTTGTAAGCCCTATTGAAAAAAAATAGGCCCAATTATGCATAAAATATTCCCAAATGCATAGAAAGTAGGCCGAAGTATGCAACAATGGATCCAAGTGCATAGAAACAGCAACCAAGTGCATAGGTTTTGGCTTTTTGGCCAATATTGGCATATTAAAGGATTATGGGTTATACCAGAGGAAACATTGATCTATTTGGTGTGTATCATATAATTAATTGATTTTTTTTTCACTCTATTTAAGATGCTTTATGTTTATTTGATATATTTGGATACTTCCTTATGTATTTTGAATCCATCTAGATGCTTATATGTGGTTGAGGGTTGCCAATTGCATTAGGGGTAACAAGTGAATAATTAAACCTAAAAAATGTAATACTTTGATGTTGTTATTAGAAATATGGCATGATTTCACGATGTGATTTTTTTTTATTATGCATTTTGGGTATGTGCAAGATCATGAGGCGCCAAAAAGCAGCGATGTGAAAAATATTCACTTTTCACTCGTCCAAAAGCGCATGAAAATGCTTGTTGACTTTTTAGTAGGCTAGGGGTGTCAGTACACTTGGGCAAACCAGACACCAAAGCACAAGCCTTTCGGGTACCTCATTTTTTTGGTACCCAAAACGTGTGGCATAAATCAAATATTTTAATGCTTTTATAGTATCAATATTTTGATTCAAAGTAGTGATGTTTAGAAATAAAGTTTAATAAAAAACATTTAGATTTTGTAATAAAAACTCTACAAATATCATATACATGATATTTTTGAGTACTTGATTACGCCAACAACAAATTCGACTCTGCAGTTGATTCAGTAAGTGCTTTACATGCCTATAAATTGGTTGTGCTTTAAACATAACCCTAAATGAGGGTTCTAACATTTGCGCTCTGCTATGAAACCCTAAGCTGATGCTGCCAGAAGTGTGAAGAAGGTTTTGTCCAACAGTTCCATTTGTCAAGAGAGTTTTGTGTTGAACGAAGGAAGATCATGGGCTTGAAGATGATGGAAAAGGTTGAGTTTCATTCAAAATATTTTAAGTAGGTCATTAAGATTGGTAAATCTTCTAAATGGATAGGTAAATATTCTAGTTTCGAGTTCCCATTTCTAACCAAGCAAAAAAAATGTTGACATGAAATTATTCAGCTCTTTTCCATACCAAAGTTTACAGGTCTTTGACAATCCAAAAACCCCTTAAAAGGATGCCTCAAAGCTGGTTCATGGGATTAAGTAGAGATGTAGTTATTAAATTGAAGGATCAGTAAAAAAATTCTTTTGCTAAAGTAACAAGGACTACTATAGAAGGGACCACAAGTTGACAAAAGACAAAAAATGGGGCCCAAATCACTTTTTTTTTTGGTTTTTGTCAACTTGTTTGAAATCCTGAAAAAGTTTGAAATCCCATACTTCTCTGGTTTGTGGGATAGGGAATATTTTGGTCAAAAATGACAAGTTAATAATCGGGTACTCGATATTTCTAGGTAGATGAAAAAAGGGCCGAGCAAATGAAAAAATTGAACTTTCATATATAAAAGAGGTATAGAATATGTATACATATATATATATATATATATATATATATATATATATATATATATATATATATATATATATATATATATATATATATATATAATGTATATTATATATATACTAATGTATATAATAAATACATATAATATATTCTACATATACTAATGTATTATATACTAATGTATATAATATATATAATGTATTATATATTAATGTATATAATATATATACTAATGTATATAATGTATTCAAAAATATACCTGCATAGTTGATTTGATGATAGACAGTTTGAGCCAAACTCCTCTTGAAAGTATCCAGTAAAGGATTTTTCTACAGACTCCTTGTAATGTCAGCGGTCTAACTATACTGAATAAGTAGATGTCAATGGACTTCCTCTCGATTGAATACAGTGAATTGATTTTTTAACTCTCGAAAAGAAATTTCACACAGATGTACAACCACCGTACGCTCATCATAGGGTTCCAATGTGTCCATAGGGGTCATGGGGACCTCCTAGGGGTCCTAATGCATGATAAGGTGTACTAGGATCCCTAGGAAGTCCCCCATGAACCCTTGTGACACATTTGAATGCTCAAGTGTGTTCAAAGGGGTCATAGGACCCCTTAAGATAGACTTGAGCATTCCAATGTGTCCATAGGGGGGGACTTCCTAGGGGTCCTAACATGTGATAAGGTGTACTAGGAACCCTAAGAAGTCCCCATGACACCTTTTGACACATTTGAATGCAAAAGTGTGTCTAAAGGGGTCGTAGGATCCCTTAAGAAACACTTGAGCATTCCAATGTGTCCATAGCAGTTATGGGAACTTCCTAGGGGTCCTAACACGTGATAAGGCATACTAGGACCCCTAGGAAGTCCCCACGACCCCTTTTGACACATTTGAACCCTCAAGTGTGTCTGAAGGGGTTGTAGGACCCCTTAAGACACACTTGAACATTCCAATGTGTCCATAGGGGTTATAGGGACTTCCTAGGGGTCTTAATGCATGATAAGGCATACTAGGACCCCCAGGAAGTCCCCATGACCCCTTTTAACACATTTGAATGCTCAAGTTTGTTCGAGGGGTCATAGGACCCCTTTAAGATACACTTGAGCATTCCAATGTGTCCATAGGGGTCATGGGACTTCCTAGGGGTCCTAACGTGTGATAAGGCATACTAGGACCCCTAGGAAGTCCCCCATGACCACATTTGACACATTTGAACCCCTCAAGTGTGTCAGAAGGTGTTGTAGGACCCCTTAAGGTAGACTTGAGCATTCCAATGGGTCCATAGGGGTCATGGGGACTTCCTAGGGGTCCTACACGTGATAAGGCATACTAGGACCCCTAGGAAGTCCCCATAACCCCTTTTCACACATTGTAAATACTTAAGTGTGTCCCAAGGGGTCATAGGACCCCTTAAGACACACTTGAGATTTCCAATGTGTTCATTAGGTGTCATGGGGACTTCCTAGGGGTCCTAACAGTGATAAGGCATACTAGGACCCCTAGGAAGTCCCCATGACCCTTTTGACACATTTGAACCCTCAAGTGTGTTCAAAGGGGTCATAAGACCCCTTAAGACACACTTGAGAATTCCAATGTGTCCATAGGCATCATGGGGATTTCCTAGGGGTCCTAATGCATGACAAGGTGTATTAGGACCCCTAGGAAGGCCCCATGATCCATTTTGACACATTTGAATACTCAAGTGTGTTTGAAGGGGTTGCAGGACCCCTTAGGACACACTTGAGGGTTCTAATGTGTCTGTAGGTGTTATGGGACTTCCTAGGGGTCCTAACATGTGATAAGGTGTACTAGGACCCCTAGGAAGTCCCAATGACCCCTTTTGAGAAATTTGAATGCTCAAGTGTGTCCAAAGGGGGTTGTAGGACCCCTTAGGACACACTTGAGGTTTCCAATGTGTCCTATAAGGGTTATTGGGACTTCCTAGGGGTCCTAACACTTGATAAGACATACTGGGACCCCTAGGAAGTCCCCATGAGCCCTTTTGACATATTTGAATGCTCAAGTGTTTTTGAAGGGGTTGTAGGACCCCTTAAGACACACTTGAGCATTCCAATGTGTCCATAGGGGTCATGGGGACTTTCTAGGGGTCCTAACGCATGATAAGGTGTAATAGGACCCCTAGGAAGTCCCAATGACCCCTTTTGACACATTTGAATGCTTAACTATGTCCAAAGGGGTCATAGGACCCATTAGGTCACACTTGAGGGTTCAAATGTGTCCATAGGGGTTATGGGGACTTCATAGGGGTCCCTACATGTGATAAGGCATATTAGGACCCCCTAGGAAGTCCCCATGACCCCTTTTGACACATTTGAATGCTCAAGTGTGTCTAAATGGGTCGTAGGACCCCCTTAAGACATAGGTGAGCAATCCAATGTGTCCATAAGGGTCATGGGGACTTCTTAGGGGTCCTAATGCATGATAAGGTGTACTAGGACCCCTAGGAAGTCCCCATGACCCCTTTTGACATAGTTGAACCCTCAAGTGTGTTTGAAGGGGTCCTAAGACACCTTAAGAGACACTTGAGTGTTCCAATGTGTCTATAGGGGTCATGCGGATTTCATAGGTGTCCTAACACATGATAAGGCATACTAGGTCCCCTAGGATTTCCCCATGACCCCTTTTCACACATTTGAATGCTCAAGTGTGTCCAAAGGCATCGCAGGAGCCCTTAAGACACACTTGAGCATTCCAATGTGTCCATAGGGGTCATGGGGACTTCCTAGGGGTCCTATCACATGATAAGGTATACTAGAACCCCTAGGAAGTCTCCAAGACCCTTTTTGACACATTTGAACCCTGAAGTGTGTTTGAAGGGGTCCTAAGACCCCTTAGGAGACACTTGAGGGTTCCAATGTGTCCACAGGGGTCATGAGGACTTCATAGGGGTCCTAACATGTGATAAGGGATACTAGGACCGCTAGGAAGTCCCCATGACCCCTTTTCACACATTTGAATGCCCAAGTGAGTCCGAAGGGGTTGTAGGACCCCTCAAGACACACTTGAGCATTCCAATGTGTCCATAGGGGTCATGGGGACTTCATAGGGGTCCTAACGCATGACAAGGTGTACTAGGACCCCTATGAACTCCCCATGACCCCTTTTGACACATTTGAACTCTCAAGTGTGTCTGAAGGGGTCCTAACACCTCTTAGGAGACACTTGAAGGTTCCAATGTGTCCATAGGGGTGATGACAACTTCATAGGGGTCCTAACACTTGACAAGGCATACTAGGACCCCTAGGAAGTCCCCACTCACCCCTTTTCACACAATCGAATGTTCAAGTGTGTTTGAAGGCATCATATGACATCTTAAGACACACTTGAGAATTCCAATGTGTGCATAGGCATCATGGGGACTTCATAAGGGTTCTAACATGTGATAAGGCATAGTAGGATCCCTAGTAACTCCCCATGACCCCTTTTGACCCATTCAAATGCTCAAGTGTGTCCCAAGGGGTCGTAGGACCCCTTAAGACACACTTGAGCATTCCAATGTGTCCATAAGGGTCATGGGGGACTTCCTAGGTGTCCTAGTGCATGATAAGGTGTACTAGGACTCATGCTCGTGCTCAGAATCATATTCTTTTCATGCATTCCTTGACATTTAAGGCAAAGATTTAGCCAACTTCCTTAAAAGACCTAAAAGAAATGAAAAATAAAAATTTAGGCCAAAAATACATACTGCATTTCTGTATGCAGTATCGTCAGCTTCAACAATCTAGCCGGCTTCATTTGCTAAGGCAAAGAGAACTTCATTAATGTCTACTCTAGGAGGGAAGATTATAATTTCCATATTTTCGCAAGCCCTAAAATATTTAGTCATTATCACTCTCCACCTCCACTCAATTTATTTTTCTCCCTCTCTGTTGCACTCAGCTTCGCCATCCTTACCTACTCTTTAACAAAGATTCTCCAAAATTTGTATACAAAGGCATGCTATAGGAAAAAATGAAAAGTTTCCTAGAGAATATCCACAATTCATATACAAAATCATCATATTAGGAAAAATGACAAAAAATTAATAGCTAAAAGGTAAAATTTATAATTAACACTGACAGTACCAAGGTCATGTCCGCTAATCAAATCCTGGCCTATGATGTGCAAAATGAGAAAAGAAAGTGAAATGAAAGAGAAGTATGGATCAAATAATGAATGTGCATCAAATCAGATCAATATCATAATATATGTAGAAAATACTGTTATGGACAAAAATATTTGCATATTAATGGGAAAGAGTGAGAAGAGCTTCTTCGACCCATGATGTAAGTTACAGGAACAGCTAGGAAGGGGGAAAATGAAAAAGGAAAGAAGTACGATATGTGTGTGAGCCTATGTCACATGATGATGATGAGTACTCACCATCTTCTAGTAGCTTAAGTAGTGACAGAAGCTCTCAGTGCACATGTACATTGACACAAAAAAATTAGATAGAGAAGTAACAATTGTTGTGGAATTATCCACAGAGCAATGTGAAATGAAGCCTCAAATTGGTTCATAATCAGGCAAAGAATTTGGTCATGCAGTTCATTCTAGCACCACAAATATTTCTATTAGAAATTCCTATTCATCAATGGCCTTGCATTTACAAGACTTGGGAAACCAGGCTACTCATGTTGCGCATTATCCCTCAAATGTAAGTTCATTTCCACCTTTGGCAAGGCAATTTCACTCCTCATTTTACAAAAAAGGGCAGCCTTCTATGGTCCAAACTTTTCATTTGGCTGACAAGTGGAGAGCTTCTCAAGGTACTGATCTCTTTCATAGAGAAGTTCCTGATTCATCTCAAGGTTCTCGTTTAGGTGACCAACACCTTGGAGTTCCACAAATAGACCCATTGATTTCCAAAATTGGTAAAAGGGTAGATGCAATTTTAGAAAGAGTATCCCAATTGAAGAGAAATGGAAATTCTAGTGAGCATAAAGTTATTGCAGATCCGATGGGTGTATCTCCTCCACTGACAAAATAACTGCTTCTAGAGACTTGAGTTTTAAATGGAGTCTGTCTGTTCCCAAACATGCCCCAGTCGAGTAGATGAACCAGATGTTGCTTGAGTAAAGAAGATAGTGGTTTATTAAAGCATCTACATTATCCCACTTGCTATCAGTTACTACTTTTTGAGAGGCTTGTCAGTTTCTTTTGTGGGGGATTTCTGTAATATATAATATCCTCAAGCAAGTACATGCCAGTTTTTGTAAACATTTTCTGTCGTAAAGGGTTAGTGAGAAATATCAAAGAAAATTTTCTTCCATGTATTATTTAGACACATATCAATTAGGAAACCATTTTTCTCCCATTACATGGTAGAAATGCCTAGATCCACTTTTTTGGTATCAATAGGTAGCAAGATGAGGGAAGAAATATTTGTAAAGAGCAAGTACACATGTTACTATCCAAAACCATTTGGAGAGTAATATTCTTCTCCTGATTGTAATAAGAAACTCAAAATGAAGAAGACAACAAATAGCTAGGGTATTTATTTCCTATGACCTATGTCAATTTCTGTTCAATTCCTATTGATGATATTCTCAATGTGTAAAAATAAACTGATGTGTTATTTTAAAATGGTGTTGACTGAAATTTATGAACATATGTCAAATATCCATTTTTTCTAGAATTTGAAATAGAACCAGTGGTAATATAATTAAATTTGTGAATTTCACATCCAATCACTGGATGTTAATCAAAAGTACAACACAATAATATTTTTGAACTAATAAACAATCTTAGTCTTACTTCAAACCTACTCCCATGTATATGGGTTCTTGGAGGTATCTACTAAACAATGTGTTGATCTGTAATGTCCCTATCTAGGACCTTACTCGCTTTGCTGAAAACTCCAATTAGAATTTGGATTTCTAATGCCTGCTATGATATTATTTAAGTTTTCCTTTCTCCTTACTGATTAATATTGTAATGAATTGGTTACCTCTCTCTCTCTCTCTCTCTCTCGTCCTCTCTCTCTCATCTCTCTCTCTCTCTCTCTCTCTCTCTCTCTCCTCTCTCTCTCCTCTCTCTCTCTCTCTCTCCCCCCCGCTCTCTCTCTCTCTCTCTCTCTCTCTCTCTCTCTCTCTCTCTCTCTCTCTCTCTCTCTCTCTCTCTCTCTCTCTCTCTCTCTCTCTCTCTCTTCATCAATGGCTACCCATTAATTTTTTAAATGGCTGGTTGATTTCCTTTGCTTCTTTCAATGGCCATCCATGATTTTACTACAATCTTCCAAGCTTTCGTACATAGTTGTAAAATACATATTAATATATTATACATATAAAATAATATATAATATATGATATATAATTTAAAATTAATATATATTAAATAATATTTAATGTAAAATGTATATTATATAATATTTAATATATAATCTAATATATATCTAATATATAATTTTTTATATATAATATATTATATGAAGGATGGAGAAATGGGAGGGAGAAAGGGGAGGGAAAAGTGAAAAATCAAAATTCTGCCGACATTTTTGGGTACCCGATTAGGCTTGGTATTGCTTTGTGCACCAAACCTACATGGTCAACTATTGAAATGTCTCAAAAATGTGTTTTTCCCCCTATTTCTCTGAGTTCCAGACTTCGACCATGTAGCTGACGACTTTTTTTTCACCTGAATTTGATGAAATGAAAAGGGTATCTTAAGGAGATTATTAGCTTTCTATCGATATAATTGCTGTCAAATTTGAATTTGGTAAGTAATTATTAGTTATTTTCTAATTGAGTTACCTATAAAGTGCTGATTTATATACTGATTGAAAAATGATTATTACTTTTAGACGGTATAACATTTTTGAAATTCGAAATATGTGTCACATTCTATGCTTCGCCTACTATAAGGAAATTTTTTTCCTTTTTGAATTTTGTAAAGTTTTGAATGAGTTAAGGTGGTCAAACACGAGAGTTTTTTAATTCTGAAAATGTTGTAGCAGAAAATTCATAATTAATTATTTTTTTGGAATAAATTACAAAAAACTATGTGTCACATTCGGCATGAGTCTACTACTTATATATAAAATATTATAATAAAATATTATCATTTGATTATGATTAAGGTGGTTAGACATACACCTACTTATTTTTTTCCTGAAATTTTTGTACTGCTGCATTGAAATCTATACTTTTCACCAATCATACTAACTTTTTTTCAAAAAAGGCCTAGTAGTTTAGAAACTACATTAAATTTTCTACAGATTTTAATCTTACAAATTTTTGATATTAGGTTGATAGCTAGGTGAAATTTTTACGTCAAGTTGACTAACCTTGATTTGCTGATTTTGCATTGCCACTTAAGGGCATAGTTTGGCCCCTCATGGTCTTGCACATACCCATTTATATGCTTTTATTCTTGGGTAAAGAACTTAGGTACAGTAGGTGAGTGGCTCTTAATGGGGGTCAGAGCTCTAAAGTGGCTAGCAAGTATAACCTATTGTGAGTTGTGTAATCAAGTGATAATATACATAAATGAATAGGAATGGGGAGAAATACACATTAATCAAGATTAAGTGATATCTTAGAAATTATACTAGTGCTTTTACATGCTAGGGATGTGAGTGGAGAAGGTCCTTTTTTTGTGAGATGGCACGATCAAATATCGTTGTCCTTATGAAAGGTGTTTAGTTCTACATGTGCCTACTTGGAGGTCGGGGCCTAGAGTTCCTAGCCACTTTAACCTAAGGGGTGATGGCTATACGATGAAACTCACCTAGTTTTAGCCTAGATTCTTTTCATTTTCCTCTAATAACTTACTATTTGACTTGTTCTCCATTGGTGTTTCATGCTTTGTTTTATGGGAAGGGTTTCACCACCTAGAGTATGTATTATATGTATCCTCTTGCATTGACCTTGGTTTTTTTCTCCTATTTTGGGAGAGTGGTCCTACTAGTCCTACGTGGTTGGGTGGCTAATATTTATTATGTCAAGGTATTATTTGTGGTCTCATAGATGATCCTTGCACATGTTCCTTTCCAGATTTGTATTTTGAAGGCTATACATTGTATTTTGTATCATGTTGAGATGTACTGATGGATATGTATTAATGTAATTGTAATATCCTAAAGGATTCATATGTATATGGTAAAATGATGCACATTGATGTATTAACATTTCAAGCAATGCAATCAAGAAGGGGTAATTCTAGGTGAAAGGAAAGGGAAACATTATGTTGTAATTTACATATGTTACAAATATTAAAATAAGTTGAATATGTTATTTGTTTGTAATCCTTTTATATCCTTATGTTATCCATCTAGAAAGGAAATGAACTTAGGTATAGCTATGTTTAATGTATCTAGGTAAAATACTAGAAAATAAATGTTATCTCTTAAGGTTCAAAAATAAAAATTAAGGAATGATAGAATAGTAATTTAATTTGTAATAAATGGGTAGATATTAATTAATGGATGGAGATGCTAACTTGATTTGTAATTATAGATGGTTAATTTATAAAGAAAGAATGATTACTCAGTGCAATAAATTGAATATAGATTAATGAAAGTACATAGGATAATGCATACCTTAATGAATATTTATCTCTACCCTAATGTTTAAATGAAATTGATATAAAGGATAGATTAGTAATCTGATATTTATGAAATCTATATGATGTAATGACTTAATTGTTGATTGAATTATGTTTAATGAGATCGGAAAATTTTCTTTGGTGTATTGTAAATGATGCAAACTAATAAATCTTATAATTCGATGTATATCTCTTGAAGATATGTAGGTTAAATAATTTTTCTTGAGTAGAGATGTTAGGGAACCTTTTAGGTCTTAGTATGATTAAATATTGCATTCAAGTATTGTA
The DNA here is from genome assembly GCA_027943335.1 of Chamaecyparis obtusa. NCBI lineage: Eukaryota > Viridiplantae > Streptophyta > Pinopsida > Cupressales > Cupressaceae > Chamaecyparis > Chamaecyparis obtusa. The sequence goes on along the minus strand of BSBK01009311.1, from coordinate 455,166 downwards.
AATGAGTGTTTATTTATGCATTAGACATGATGCATACCATATTAGTTATCTCTTAAAAAAAAAGAAGAATATATCACATCTTTTAGTGGTTAGATGTCTCATAGCATACATCATGAGATAGGTCACCTTGTATGTTGGGAGGTCACCTTGTATGTTGGGAGGCACCATATTCTCTACAAATTGGACCCATATTCAGTGGTCTTTTAATTTTAGCAAGTTATTTAAACCCACATTGGAGTCCTTCAAGTTTAGACTGAAATGGTTTCATGACGTATAAAAGAAATGCTACCTCTCTTGTTTTGGAGTTCAATATCAATCACAAGAAAAAATTCAATTGGAGAACAACAAAGCATGAAAGTCAATATCTCTCTCAAGTTTTCAATAATTTAAAGCATGAACTATGGAAATCTTCCTTGTATGTTGGGAGGCTCCACATTCTCTACAAATTGGACCCATATTCAGTGGTCTTTTGATTTTAGCAAGATATTTAAACCCACATTGGAGTCCTTCAAGTTTAGACTAAAATGATTTCATGATGTATAAAACAAATGCTACCTCTCTCATTTTAGAATTTAATATCAATCACAAGAAAAAATTCAATTGGAGAACAACAAAGCATTCAAGTCAATATCTCTCTCAAGTTTTCAATAATTTAAAGCATGAATGATGGAAAGCTTCACCAACCATTATGTTCAATCATATTTTTATGGTTCCTTATTGGTTTTTTATGGAGTCATTTTATAGCATCAATACTTGCGATTCCATTCCAAGATAATTTTCGTCATTAGGGTATAAGACATATTATTTCTTAGATCTATCCTTCACTTCCTACAAGCATACTTTCCATTTAAGAAATTTCATTTTGATTTCATGGTTAATTCCAAATCAGGGATTTGACTTAAGAAAACCTCTTTGCATAATATTTTCCCTTTTCTATGTACAGATGAAAGGTGGCACAAATACAAAAAATCTAGACAAAAATGACAAAGAGTTACAGGTGTTAAATGTTTCATTATAATTTTTTTTGACTAAGGTTCCTCCCAAAGTCTTTGGTGAGCCAGGTCACCTCTGATACTTTAGGTTTTCCCATCCCTACCATTTTGGACTGAAATTTAAATCATAGGTAAATCTTTATTTCAGATTTCCAAATCTAGAATCATAAAATAAGGAACCATAAAAATATGATCACACAATGGTTGGTGAAGCTTTCCATAGTTCATGCTTTAAATTATTGAAAACTTGAGAGAGATATTGACTTGAATTCTTTGTTGTTATCCAATAGAATTTTTTCTTGTGATTGATATTGAATTCCAAAATGAGATAGGTAGTATTTCTTTTATACATCATGAAACCATTTGAGTCTAAACTTGAAGTACTCCAATGTGGGTTTAAATATCTTGCTAAAATGAAAAGACCACTGAATATAGGTCCAATTTGTAGAGAATATGCTGCCTTCCAACATACAAGGAAGATTTCCATAGTTCATGCTTTAAATTATTGAAACTTGAGAGAGATATTGACTTGAATGCTTTGTTGTTCTTCACTTGAATTTTTTTCTTATGATTGATATTGAATTCCAAAATGAGTGAGGTAGCATCTATTTTGTACGTCATGAAACCATTTCAGTCTAAACTTGAAGGACTCCAATGTGGGTTTAAATACCTTAGTAAAAAAAAATTATAATGAAACATTTAACACTTGTAACTCTTTGTCATTTCCATCTAGATTTTTTTGTATTTGTACCACTTTTCATCTATACACAAAAAATGGAAAATATTATGGAAAGGGGTTTTATTAAGTCAAATCCATGATTTGGAATTAACCATGAAATCAAAATGAAATTTCTTAAATGGAAAGTATGCTCGTAGGGAGCGAAGGATAGATCTAAGAAATAATATGTCTTATACCCTAATGATGCAAATTGTCTTGGAATGGAATCACAAGTGTTGATGCTATAAAATGAGTCCATAAAAAACCAATAAGGAACCATAAAAATATGATCCCATAATGGTCAGTGAAGCTTTCCATAGTTCATGATTTGAATTATTTTCTATCCAATCAATGTTTATATTTAAATATGGGGATGTTGAAAGAATGCACAAAATTGAGGTTTGATAAGTGATAATGTATTAAATAGGAAATATATTATGAGTAAGTGTACCAAGTTGGTGTACAAAAAAATGGCCATCCTAGGGAAAAAAAATCAAATGACTAATAACTTGATTAGGTATTTTAAATTCAAAATAACTCGATCAGGTTATGCCTTGGCATTAGCAAACCTAAATTTAAAAAACCTAATCAAATTTTTATTACAAAAAAACCCACTCTAGTTCTTGTTACAACAAAAACCTAATCATATTTTTATTATAGAAAAAAAAAGATTAGGTTTTATAAAAAATTATAGATTTTTGTTGTGGCCAAAAGGGAATTAGAAACCCTTGCCCATGTATTGAGAACAACATGAAGATAACAAATCGATAAAACCCAAACATGTTTTATTGAATATAACACATTTATAGTTTCAACAAATCTCCGCCATGTCATGTTGTTGCATAGGTAAGTGTTGCATTTTTTGTTTTTGTTTGAAATTGAATTATAATACCAAGTTTTTTGATTGATTTTGTATTTTCTTTTTATTAAATTCATGGAATATTCTCAAAACACTACCCCCCCAAAAAAGACACAACAATAAAAATTCCCTAAACAACAACAAGACCCTCAAAATACTACCCCTCAAAAACAAAAAAACCCTCAAAACACTACTCCTCGAGAACAACAAGAGCTTCAAGAAACCTTGCAAATTCTTTAATAGATCCTATACTCACCACACAGGAGGATCTCTTAAATTGACTATCACCAAACACAACACAAATTTATCATATAGTGAATATGTTGAGGACCTTCAAGAATGAACATTATTATTCCCTTTCCACAAATCTAGAATCAATGGATAATAGTGCCAAACAAGTGTCAATACATATTAAAAAGTAGGGTACATATATGAATATATGTCATGCATTTTATTCTACTGGATTGGTCATATGATGAGGTGAAATGAAAACTCATAAGTAAAGCTTCTATATGTGCTCTTTTTGTTTAGAAGTTGTTAAAGATATTGTTTCAATTGTTGTCATCGATGTCACAACTGGTGATCTAGATGATTGTGGTCTTGATGGTATATCTATAGTGATGAATTATGTGGATGATTCTCGTTGTTCCAATAATGACAATATATCTTTTTGGGACATCTTTGGAAGGCATGTAATTTAAAATAATAAAGACCACAAATTTCTTATCGACTATTGTATTCAAAGCATACTTCAGGTATCATTACTATACAAAAATTCATACAACATGATAGAAGTATTTGGTATGTCACTTCTATTCAATTTTGAACATATTCTCTTTGGTTCTATCCTTTGGTTGGTGAAGAATTTGATGAAGATCAAGTTTTGGTCTTGGTTGTGGCATCTCAATCGGCTTCAAAATATATCTTATATGTTTATCCTTTGGTAATTATTCAATATAGAATTATTATATTATATAGAACCTATCCTTTGGTCCTGTAATAACATAGTATGAAGTCTCCTTATATGTGACCTATCTTTTGGGTCTGATGCTAGCGTATTGAGCCTTATTGAATATCTTAGGATAACTTTTTGTATTCAAGTGGACATATTTTGCTAGGTTGACTTATTTGTATCATTCTATGGGTATATGTTGAACACTTTCTTAGATCAATGTGTATGGATGTGTAGCGAAGTATATGAATAAAGAATGTGATACAAAGGTGGCAAGGATTAAAAAAGAAAGTGATACAAATAATTATTTAGTATTGTAGATATTTTTGAAGGTTGGTAGAATATTCCTAATCGGATCTTCTATAGACAAGTGCTATTGTGATCTTAATTGAAACTGGCTTCATACATATGCGAATACAATTTTATTAGTTTAATTTTTGTTTATAAGACTATTTGGTGATTAGTCATTTTGTATTAGGGTAGTTAGCCCAACCGGCAGTGAGCCTTACCCATAGTGTGAAAATATTTAATGAGACTTTATAAAAATCACCTTAAATATTCTATATATTCATGCGAATAGTTTCTTTGTGGTCTTTACCATATTGGGTTTCCACATTAAATTTGGTGTACATGGTTTATGATACTTATGTTCTCTCATGCTCATATCTATTTTAATTTCTTAATTATTTTATATTGCTTTGGAATAATTAAGTTTGAGAAAATTGTTTTAAGATAATTGATTCACCCCCCTCTCAATTATCAAAAAATTTTAACACTTGGTATCAAAGCTTAGAGATTGACCTCTTATAGATAGAGCTTAACCATTTGAGGGTGATCTTGGTAGCTTGAACAAATGGTAGAGATTATTATTGTGATAATATTTGAAGATAATGTTGGATGATATGCAATGCACATAATCTTAAAATGAGGAACTAAAAGAAAACATCAAGGAAGTTAACGCCTATATCTCCAAGCTAAGGGAGCAAATCCAAAAATTCAAAGCAAGACACATAAAAGGTTAGCCAAGAACTAAAGGAGTCAAAAGAAAGTGTCGTGAACTTGAATCCATAATTGGATGAATGCAAGAAAAATAAATAATTTCTCGAAGACGCCATCAAATAAGAAATGGAAAAATGAAAGAAGATTGAAGAAAATTTCAGGGATTCTATCAAGTATAAAATGGAAGAAAATGAGGAGCTAGATCAAGAGTTGAGAAAGTTGAAATATAAATCTGCAGTATATGAGAGTAGTATAATTTTGGATGGACCTTTGTCCTTGTATAAAATTCACAAGTATAAGGAAGGTCTAGGTTTCTCCAGTGAGTGTTCAAATCAAAATATCAAGGGTAAAGACAAGGAAGTCAAAGATGAAGTAACAAGCAAGGTCTGAAACTTAGAAACACCCACAAAAAGACCTCCATTAAAGCAATAGAATGCTCAAACATGCTTATCATTTAATGGTCATTATTTTCTATGCAAACAATTTAGACATAAGGTTATAGTATAAAAATAAGAAGGTTTAGACCATTTAATGCTTTATCTTTCACAAGTTTTTCCAATGAATGAAATTAATTGATGACATCCAATAGGGTCCAACATTCTATATAGATCTTTCATTAATGTTTATGAGTGTTACATACTTTAAGCTACATGATCATTCAAGAATTTACGTACATCTTAGAATGAGGAAAAGTATAAATCTAAATTTTACATGCATGTGTCATTTAATTTTTGTACCTATTTTGAGTGACTTAATATATTTACACAAATTAGAAAAATGACATAACTTGTTGGAAAATCAAGATCATTCATTTTTCTCATTGAATTCTTGATTTACATAGATTCAAATACATTTATGTTTCACTTATCCATAGATTCATACATTCCTATGCTTTTATTAAAATCATCCTTGAATTATACCTATCACAATAAATGTACCAGTCACCTTGACATTATCGTTTCCAAGGCTCAAATCATTACCATGAACATATTATCATTATTTCATTCATAAAATATACTATAAAAATTAATTTTATCCTTATACAACTTTCCTATGCACTCATTAGAGTCATCCTTAACTTATAGCTCTCCCAATATATGTACTAGTCAGCTTGTTATTGCTTCCATAACTCAAATCGTTTTCATGAACATTTGATCCTTAAATTCTTTAAATAGAATAAATTTTGTAATTTTATCCTGATTCATGCCTATTTCTTCTTGCACGTAAGTCTAATGCAACACAAGTTTGAACAATTTATGTTATCTCCTTGTATATAAAGTAATTCATTTCCATTTTATTGTATTCCTTTCACATCTTGAGGAAGAGAACATTTTGAATTAGTTCCTTAACACATTTAGATGCACACATTCATCTTTAGATGCACATATTCATCTTTAAAGGAACTGAGGAATGTTTCTCTTAATCTTTTACTTAATTTTTAAATAAGCATCTCCTTTTCAACATAATGACAATCTTTCTAAAAATAATATTAGATATAAATATTAGATGAAACAAAGGACGGTTCCTGAAAATCTCAAATCATTTCTGAGAACATAGTTCTCATCGCTGTCCAGTTTCTTGAAACTCAACAACATAAATCATCCCATTTCATCTCTCATACAAACGCAAATTAATCAATCAAACTCCTTTAAACAAATTTTCCATACATGGCACTCCAATCACTTACGAAACGGCACAAATAGTTGGTCGAGGCAGCGTGACGGTTAATGTATACTTTTATATATATGGTGATAGAAATACAATTTTACATTCATCATAACTCCTAAGCACGACAAATTGCTTTTTTGAGATCTCCAAAACCAAGAAAGAAATAGAATTTTTGTGCATTCGTCATAAATATTAAGAAAAACGAACAAACCAAAACCAGTAGATATGGCTTCCACTTCTGCTAACAATTCTCTCTCTTCTGATGCCTCTTCGGGAGAAGAAGTAGTACGGTTTTCAATGGAGAGGGGCACGATATGGGGTGCCCCTCTGCAGCATTTTTTCCATTCAGAACGTGATCGTTTGAACGGAATGGATCTCCCAAGCACTAGAGCGGACAATTTTGGGGCGATTATGGGGAATGGAGTGGCAATCTTTTCACCATTGATTAGGGAGCATCGGAGGGCACAAGAATTGCTTGCGATGAGGAAGAATCGGACCATTTCTGCATCCGATCTGCCAACTACAATCATTTCCCAGGCCAATGTTGATGCAGAGCATTCGTGTCCAATTTGTATGGATAATTTCCAAGTGGGAAGCGAGGTTTGCAAGATGCCCTGTCATGAATGCCACTTATTCCACTCTGCGTGCATTAAGTCATGGCTGGAGGAGCACAACACTTGTCCATCCTGTAGGACTGAACTGGGATCAGGAAATTCCTCTGGACGGAGAAATTCAAGTAGGCAAGGTGAAGGAAATTCGAGGCCTCCTCCGCTAGAGAATAGCAACCGTAGATCGTAGTCGAGCCAGCCATTGTAAATCAAGGTTTTAGGGTTTAAGGATTTTTAGTTCCTGCCCTAGGCAGGATAACTTATGCATTCCTTTGATGCAAATTTTCTATTTGACCAAGTCAATCAACCAATAAGAATAAAGTAATAAATTTTGTTGGTCCAAAATATAATAGTTAACTATTAATGTTTATTTTTAATAATTTAAAAACATGATTTTTCTGATTTCTCATTGGTTTGAGCAATGAAAAAAATCATTTTTTCTGAGAAAAATATAAATTTTTTTGCTTAGTAAAAATAAAAAAATTTGAAATCTTTAAATGTCACATGATCGATCGTCCGCCTGTTATGTGATTTAATGGAAATTTATTGTCTTTGGTACAAAATCATTAAATCAACTTAAATGTTACAGTTGTTGTCTGCTTTATCTCACCCTTCATAGTCTGTTTGGGACATTACCCTGAAATAGAGGAAAAATAGATTTTTAGTGTTGTTGAAGGAATTTGGCATTGTGCGCTATTGTAACCTTGTAGTGTATTTTCAGAAAATCCTTGTTTTTCCTTGCTGTGCAGGCTGTTGTTTTATATTTATTTAGGCTCCTACCATTGTTAATAGGTTTGAGTTTTTTGTTTTTCACTTCATACTAAGACCAGTTGTATCTTAAATCTGTGATTTTTTTGCTTCCTGTATACCCAACAAAAAAAAAGGGCTTCCATTTTGGCATTCTCGTGGCGTTGGGGCAAAGAGTAGATTTCTGGCGAAAGGGCTTTGACAGGTAACAATGTTAATTAATCCTTGCTTAAGCTATTTTTTATTTTTATTTCCTGTTAATATATTAAAATGGGTAATTTGGCTCATAATCTATGCTAAAATGATGAAATTGGTAATTTTGTTTATGATTCCTATTGAGATGATAATGCACAAAATCAATGCCACTGAGCACACAGAGAAGCCAATAGAAGTAATCCAGGTGATTTCTGTTGAGATTATTTACTGAAAGCCATCCCATGTCGTCTCCAAGATGTAATGAGAAAATTTCATTTACTTTTAAACTCTTATGGACAAAGAACTCAAATACAAAGCAACAAACCCTGAAATGTTACTCAAATCTGCCACAGTAGCTGCCTTGCACGAAGAATTTTCCTTTTTTTTTCAAATAAGCTTCCTCCTTTATAGGTTATCAATCTCCCCAAATACAACACAAATACTTCTACAATAGGAAGATGAAGATGTATAGCCTTGATTTGGCTTCAAGCAGTGTAATTTTCCACTGTTATATGTGCTTTATCAGGGCACATTTATGTTAAGTATCTCAAATCTATGGAGGAATCTATTTCTGTTCCTGACTATCTATATTTATAATCTATCATCTAAAATCCAAATGATGAGTCAAGGCAACAAAATTAATTTTGAGGAACAAAATTCCTTGAGAAAAGGACAACATTTCGCATAAGAGGTTTTTAAAAGTTTAGTGATTGCACTATCTCCTCTGATAAAGGTAAACAAAAATTACCCCAAATCATAGATAGGTCTATGTTTATAATATATTGTTTGAAATAAAAAAGACGAGTCTTGGTAACCTAAAAATAATTCACGAATTCTTTCAGAACAATCATTCTTGATAAGTGGACAACATTTAGCATAATAGGGTTTTGAAATTCTATTGATAATATAATCTCTTTTGAAAAGAGATAAATTTTAGCATATGCTACTTACTGTTCAAGGAAAAGACATTAGAAATTTCAATGGAGAACCTTTCAAATAAAATCTCAAAACAACAAAGAAATTGTTGGCATTAAGCAGGATTGCCACTAGTGACAACACTTATTTGCATTCTGAGTGCAAACCGAGCAGAACAGTGCAAATTGAGCAGAACAGTGCAAACCAAGTAGAACAGTGCAAATCGAGCAGAACAGTGCAAACCGAGCAGAACAATGCAAACCGAGTAGAACAGTGAAAACCAAGCAGAATAGTGCAAACCGAGCAGAACAGTGCAAACCGAGCAGAACAGTGCAAACCGAGCAGGACAGTGTAAACCGAGTAACATTATGTCTACTGAGTCACTAGTATTTACCGAGTTCAAAACCTACCGAGTGGTTAGTATGAACCGTGCCTTCACTTCTACCTAGTGCATGACGATGCCGAGTAATGCAGTGGACGCTGAGTATCAGAAAGTCACCGAGTTAGTTTGCAGGAACCGTGTAACCATACTTGGGCCGACTTAGTAGCACTTATGTTTATTTGTTAAGCCGACTTTGTAATTGTAATTGTAATTAATTGTTTAGACTTGTATATAAACAATGTTGTAAAAATGCCAAGATGTAATGAGTATGAATGTGAAAAAGAAAGAAAGGCAGAGATAAGCGAATTACAAAGGGCTACAGCAGTATAAGGAATAGCATAGACAAATTCATCACAGAAGGTGATCAGTACATCAGCGAATCTCATTCAGCAATCCAGTTGCAAAGCAAGAGATCTACTGTTTCATCCTAACAGGTGAATCAGTACTAAAATCCTTTAACCGGGTAGACTTAACAGTCTTTTGTAAAATCTCTTTACCGAGTACATACTTCTTTTGTAAGTTTGTAAAAATCCTCTAACAAGGTGGACCTAGTAGTCCTTATTGCTCCTAGCAGGGCAGATCATCAGAAGTGATCAATTGTAAGCCTTAACCAGCCAACTTTATACTGCAGTACTAAAGCTTTGCGGGTTTCATCCCCACCCCAGTTTTACTTTCTTTTTGGAAGGTTTCTGGGTAACCAAATCTATGTGTCATTGTTGTGAATGCTTTTAAGTTTCATGCTTTCTATATGCAAAAGGATAAAGTGAATTATATGTTAATACATCTGTTATTGAGAGAAAATTTGGAGTTACCGATTCACCCCTCCCCTCTCAGTAACTTGGTTAATTCCTGAATATTTCCAACAATTGGTATCAGAGCAGTATTGGTTCTCAAGATAAAGCTTAACTAGCTTGAGCAAAGATCCAGGACAATGGAGGTATTCAAACTGAACAAGGTGATTGAAAATGAAAAAGCTAGATCTGGAAGTGGCCATAGCTAAACTTAAAGAAGCAAAAGAACATCTTTCCCAATCCCTAAGAAGAAGGAAGGAACTTGCAAATCAGATGAATGATCAGAATTAGATTGAAGAAAAGATTGAAGATCTTTTTCCCTTAGATAGCTCAGATGAAGCAAACAATGCTATCAAAGAACTCCTAGAAAAGAATGGGTCTCTGTAGGAAGAAGTGAGAAAATTGAAAAGAGAACAAGAGCTACACTCTACAAGATTTTGTGAGATTTTAGAACAAAGAAACAAGTTGAAAGATGAATTAGATGGAAGGAACAATGAAGTCCAAAATAAAACCCTTCAGCTAGAAAACCTAATTGATCAGATCTCCCATACAAATGAGGAAATTCTGACTCTAAGTTCAGAAATAGAAAGCACAAGAGAAGAACTAAGATCTGAAAAGGAAATCAATCAAAGATTGGTGGATGACCTAAACACCGAAAAACAAATCAATGAAAGAATGTTGAAAAGCCAAGAAGACTTAGATCAGCTGTATAATCGAAATCTTCATAGGCAAAAAGGAAAAGCAGGACTTGGATACAAAGCAGAAGGTGAATCTTCAAAGTAAGGTACTCAAAGAAATTAGAAACATACTTGTAATCATTGTGGCAAAATAGGACATACTTCAAATAAATGTTGGAGTAATGGAAAATGCTACAACTGCAATCAGCATGGTCACAAAGAAAATGAATGCAGGGAAAAACGAAGATTCAAATGTAATTGTCACAAATGCAACAAACAAGGTCACAAGGCATCCGAGTGCAGATCCAAAACATTCAATCCAGCAGAACAAATTATGAAAGCAACGTTTGGATGGGATTACAACACCTAGTGTAGATGTCATTACTATGGAGAATATGGACACATTGGCATGAACTGCATAAAACATCATCTAAGGAAAAGAGATACTACCATAAGATGCTTCAAATGCACTAAACTTGGTCATATAGCCAGAAATTGCATGAATGCTAGTGAAGTTGAAGATAGAAAGAAGAATGAAGTGACTAAAGTTAGGAAACAGGTAAGACAACAGTGGATTCCTGAATCTACCGAGCAAACCAGTCCAAGTAATGGAATGGGTGGCTCTACCGACTCAAACTAAATTCCCAAGAGAGCACTGGAACTGTATTCTCATAGACAAATTTCAAGCAGTTCCAGAACTAAATTAAAAGAAAGATCTAAATCGGCATACAAAGATGCAACAAGATCATAGGAAGGTCGGTATCAGTCTTTACCGAGCAAGGTCAGGAGCAGTCTAATATGATTACCGAACGAGGTCAGAGCAATTTGAATTCTCGAGTTCATCGAGTTACGAAGTCTTTACCGAGCAATTAATTCATAGTGGGTGATAGTTTGTCAGAATTCATACCCTAATTTGTACTGAGCATTAATGACAGAGTTGTAAACAAAAGGCAAGAAATCAAACTCATTCTTCACCGCAAACTTTAGCACTTTGAGAGCAGAAAATTTCAAGAGCAATCCAGCGATTCAAATACTTTTGCGAAAAGAATTCTCTGTGAGCTACCATGGCATCATCCAGCACTTCAGCGAAGACAGGATCAGAAATGTTAGTCCAAGGGGAATGGAGAGCACCAGATTTCAAGCTCGTGCCCGCAATTGCAGGAGCCCTAGACCCGAACGAAGTGCAATCTCAGATTCATCCTAAGGTACTACTTGTTAACGATATTCACAATCATTTCAATTGTGCAATTCAAGAAATGGGAAACCTAGAGCTAGATATTGTGTGTGAGGAACTATGAGTGGATGGTATTCTAAAAACTGAGCATAAACATTTGGAAGACAAGGGATTAGTTCACATTGCACATTTACCTCGAAACTTTTGAGAGAAATGGGTTAGATACATTCTCAGCTGTGTGCATGATGGCAATATTTGGCTTGAGCAACCCATAGAGATCACTAAGAAGATAATTCATCAAATCACCGATCTTCCCATGTTAAACAAAGCTAAAACTACCAAAACCCTAGGTCGGCCGGAACTGGAGAAGAAAACCCTAGCCGAGTGGGACGGTAGAGGCATGAAAGTAAGCAGCATTACTGATGCTAAACTGAAGTTTGGTACACACATAATTGCCCATAAAATATATAGTTCAAGTCGACAGAATAGTGTCTCCTGTGAAGCCATAGACCTAGCATACAAAGTGGTCAAGAATAACTTATCATTTGACCTTGCAGATTTGTTGTTAAAACAGTTTAACAAGAACATGGAAAGCATTCAAACTTCCAAAAACAATCCATGTAAGTTTGGATCTCTACTGGTCTATTTATTCTTCTATGTTCAGAAATTCTTCCCTTCCAAAGGAAAAGTAGTATGGAGAAAAGATGTGCCAGTTCTTTATGAGATAAATGAATATATTTCAGAAATGGGTGAAAATTTTGAAAGCATCATGGATAGTTATTTTGAGTCTTTCAAAGAGAGAATGAATGATAGATTCTGGATTCCATACAAGTTGGTTGAGGATTATAAGGATGACATTTGTTTCATGGTGGATTGTGACAGAGTATACATTCAAGCAGCTAAACTAAGGATTGTACATGCAAAACCTCTTCCTTATGAGGTAAACATTGATGAAACCAAGAATATCATTGAAGCCCTCCTTAATCAGCCTGTTAATCCCAAAGCTCCATATTTTGGAACATATGAAGAAGCAAAGGTGAGAATTGAATTAAGCATAAAACTTCCACAGGCGGTAAATAAAGGAAAGAAGAGGATAGCCAAAATGCAAATGCTAACCGAGGACAAAGGAGAAGACACTGAAGAAGAAAAGGAAAAGGATGAGAAAACAGAGGAACCAGAACCTGCAAAGAAGAAAGGAAAGGTATTCATCACTAAGGCACCTAAGCCTCCCACTGCTGTATTTACAAGGAGAAGTGCAAGGGGTAAAGCAGACAAGGCAGACAAAGATATAATATTCAAAAGGCCTCCTCTAACCCTTCAAGAGAAGATCAAACTCTTTAGAGAAGGATCAGGATCTAGAGTAAGTAATATAAAATCTTTTAAATATGAAACAAGAACGGAAACAGAACAAAAGGAAATAGAAGATGCTGTCATTGAAAAGATGGGACAGTGGAAATACTCTCCTGATGAAACAGCCCCACAGGTTCTAGCACCTATATTAGATCCAATAAAAATGAGATGGACCAATGCAAAGAAAACTGTAAAAGACATATTTGATCAAACCCTGAGACAGTTAATGCCGAGCTTGAAAAATGATGAAATAAAGAAGGCATTGAAGGAGAATGAAAATAAGATGACATTGAAGTTCAATACTTGTTTGATTCTGATTAACAATATTGAATCGGTTGTGAAGGCTGCAAATGCCACATGGAAGAACATATACCATCTTCACCAACCGAGTATTGAAATAGTTATAATAAAAGACATTGAAGATGATAGTGATGAACAGGAAGAAGCCACTGAGGTAGATGATACTGTGAGGATAGCGACATAAGTCATTGCATCACTTCCTACCTCTCCAATAAAAGTTTCTACATCTAGCCCGGAGACACCTTCAAGCATGGTTGTGACAACTTCAACATTTGTCCAATCACCTATTGCAACAACAAAAGCAACTACCACTTCTTTTACCGAGTTGCAGTCTCCTACTTCATCAAGTTTTCCAGCAGTAAGTATTCCAGTTTTTGATTCTACATGTGTAAATACTTCAAGTTCTCCAATAGATAGTATACCAGTCTCTATAGCCAGTCCTACTATGTCTACTGTCACTACTACTAAGGCATTAAGTACAGATAAGCCTAAGGCTCAACCAAGTATAAGATTTTTGGGCAAGAATATAGTAGAGGATATAGACCTAGATGAAGAAATAGAGATTCCAACATTGGATTTTGCAAATCTATCAGCGGACCAAATGCAAAATATAGGTGAAATCCTCCAAAGGAAAGTGAAGCAAAAGAAGCTTAAAGAGGAGAGAGACAAGGAATATAAAATCATTAAGGATGCTAAGGACATTTTGTCTGAAGCATTAGGTATTAAAGTAGACTCCTCTCAACATGTTTTGTTACAATTGGTAGAAGCAGTAAATAAGTACAATGAGGATTCATCTGGGACAGAAAAGTTAGTTGAAAGAGCCGAGAAGAGATTCAACAATAAAGTGCTTGAGCACATTGCTTAGCACATAGCTATTAATCAAGTCGAATTGTCTTCAGTTTTGTCAAACATTGAATCTTCCTATTCGAATATTACCTCTCTTTTGGCCAGACTGTGCAATGTTGCCGAGTTCACCAAGGATGTCAAGGATAAAATGAATAAAATTGATGAGGATTTGAAGATTAGCATACAGAAGCTGCAACTTGAACCAAGTTCAAACTCTGCTCATCACATGAAAATCTCATACCTATCAAATATGCAGTCAGAACTACTGAAAGAAGACACAAGGATCCGGTCCACACTGCTAGACATTCAGAACATGATCCTTCCCATCATGAATACATTGAACATTCCAAAACATTGATTCATGACAATCAGTTCTCAATAGCAGATCACATGATTGAACTCTCTGCAGAAGTCCAAATTGCAATCCAAACATGCAAGATTCTGCAAGAAAATTGGGACAGAACCCTGGCACTGATAATGAAGGTACATTCTATTTTTTTATCAAATTTTGGATTCTCTTTGTAAGTCATTTGTATATACACCTTTGGCATTATCGCCAAAAAAGGGGGAGATATGTATAGATATGTATAGAAGAAAAGAAGAAAAAGTTAGCACATTGAAAGGGGGAGATAATTTACAAAGACAAATTTTGAAAAATCAAAATAAATCTCAGCATGGTTCATGTATATAAGTTTTGGGCAATAAGTGTTTTTGTCACTAATGCCAAAGGGGGAGTTTGTTGGCATTAAGTAGGATTGCCACTAGTGACAACACTTATTTGCATTCTGAGTGCAAACTGAGTAGAATAGTACAAACCGAGCTAAACAGTGCAAACTGAGCAGAATAGTGCAAACCGAGCAGAACAGTGCAAACCAAGCAGAATAGTGCAAACCGAGCAGAACAGTGCAAACCAAGCAGAACAGTGCAAACCAAGCAGGATAGTGTAAACCTAGTAACATTATGTCTACCGAGTCACCAGTATTTACCGAGTTCAAAACCTACCGAGTGGTTAGTATGAACCGTGCCTTCACTTCTACCGAGTGCATGACGATGCCGAGTAATGCCGTGGACGCTGAGTATCAAAAAGTCACCGAGTTAGTTTGCAGGAACCGTGTAACCATACTTGGGCCGACTTAGTAGCACTTATGTTTATTTGTCAAGCCAACTTTGTAATTGTAATTGTAATTAATTGTTTAGACTTGTATATAAACAATGTTGTAAAAATGCCAACATGTAATGAGTATGAATGTGAAAAAGAAAGAAAGGTAGAGATAAGCGAATTACAAAGGGCTACAACACTATAAGGAACAACAAAGACAAACTCATCACAAAAGGTGATCAGTACATCAGTGAATCTCATTCAGCAATCCAGTTGCAAAGCAAGAGATCTACTGTTTCATCCTAACAGGTGAATCAGTACTAAAATCCTTTAACCGGGTAGACTTAACAGTCTTTTGTAAAATCTCTTTACCGAGTACATACTTCTTTTGTAAGTTTGTAAAAATCCTCTAACAAGGTGGACCTAGCAGTCCTTATTGCTCCTAGCAGGGCAGATCATCAGAAGTGATCAATTGTAAGCCTTAACCAGCCAACTTGATACTGCAGTACTAAAGCTTTGTGGGTTTCATCCCCACCCCAGTTTTACTTTCTTTTTGGAAGGTTTCTGGGTAACCAAATCTATGTGTCATTGTTGTGAATGCTTTTAAGTTTCATGCTTTCTATATACAAAAGGATAAAGTGAATTATATGTTAATACATCTGTTATTGAAAGAAAATTTGGAGTTACTGATTCACCCCTCCCCTCTCAGTAACTTGGTTAATTCCTGAATATTTGCAAGAGAAACATGACTCAAAGCATGAGTAAGCCCATTTTACCTTTAATACTAGGACCATTGCATAGAGACAGCCAGTGTCATCTTTTCACTATCACCCATAGACTGTACACCAACTACGCACGCCTCAGTGTTGAACAAAAGAAAATTAAAATGTAAGAAAAAAAGGAAACCTAGGGGACAAGATTTGCAGGTGACAATCTAAGGCATGCCTGTATACCTCACAAAAATTCACTTTCCCTATTGCTTTAATGGATATCCTTGTCCCTCCCCAAAGCTACCAGTGATAACTGGCAAGAATTTGGCTTCCACATTTTGCATACATGTCTACCAGGCCAGTTGCAACTACAACATTCGACAAAAAGCCTCTACCCTTTAAGCTTTGATGGATGTCCATACCAATTTCAAAGCTCCCATTTTAGCATGAACAGGGAGGATGGATACTAGCGAAGGTTGTCGAATAACATCACCTTCAACACTTGTATGGAAGATCATAGGCCATGTTTAGAGGAGAGTGCAAGATGTGGAAGCATAGATAAGACATATGTACTTTTGACCAAATGCCATAGCTACTCCATGTAAATTAAATTATAGAATGAAGCTGGTATACCAACAGCATTTAACATGTGCTGGGACCTAGATTTTGTGTTCACGTATGGAAATTGTCTATGAGGTTTTTGGTTTAATAACTCTTAAGGCCCATTCGTGTGTTGATTTTTTAAGCATTACTAATGTTTTGTTAAGAGCTTTGCTCAATCATTGATACTTATGAACTTACATTTCATATTTTGAAATATATGGTTCTTTTCATATTAATAAATGATTAGTTATCTTGAGCATAACTATATGTTTGTAAATGTTTTTGATCTGTTTGCGGTTGTGACAAAAGAACTATATGTACCATGTATTTTATGAGGTGATATTATATTAGGCTTTAGTTTTGAATAAATTAATAGTTATGTGTTTGATGTGTTTTTAAATGAGTAAATAAAAACGGATGCATTAATGTTTGTTTAGAATAAGAAATATAGTCTTAACAAATTATATGTTTAGAAATATTATGTGTCTGTATTGGGTTTTGACAAAAGAACTAACTATATTATTTATATAACATTGTATTGTGTTTTGATATAACAGTAAGAAAAGAAAATGCAAAAAGCGTCAGCCTCTGCTCCCACATATTGTCCACATGCGGGACAATTATCTTTGAAATTTTGTAACTCACTAAATATTTTATGAAACCTGCATAACTGTAACATCCTAGGCCAGCCTTCAAAACGTACTTGTTAGATATGATTCAGAGGGTATCTGATATATTTGAACCCATCAATTTTCTAAATATCATACACAGAGATGATTTAGTGGATTGTGTGTTCTCTTATTTAGAAAACTGCAAACTTTACCTATCATTTTTGTAGAGTCAATAACAACCTAACAATCTTTTACCTTTGTTAACTTCTAAGCATATTTGGATCTTCAATCTTCAAAATGCAAATATACAGGAACAAAATAGATTATAATACTAACCTTTGTCGCAATTACGTAAATCTTGAATTGGATTCATTTCTTTCTAGTTGATTTATTTGGTTTTGCATATCAAATTAGTGCAACCATGATTAACCTTTCATATCTAGTTTAATTTTTATTTTTAGATTTTTGTTTAAGGTAATGCTATTTTGTGCGCATATTACATTGAATAAGAAGGTGCAGTGAAAGAGAAGCTATTATCTTTTGTTTGGAACAAAGTCCCAAATGATTATATGTTCGGTGATCTGTTGGGTTTTCAATATCCAAAATCATACAAATCTTGAAATATTAATAATTGTGTGTATTGTAGTGAGACCATTACAACATGTGTGTAAGCATATTAAACATTAATGAATTAAAATGCTATTGTATTAAATAATAACCTTGTGGTATTTTGATGTGGCACAAATTTTTAATAGAATGTTTAGCATATCTACAAAAGAGGACGCATTAACAAAATTTGGAAATGTATGAAAATTGACCTATATAATTTATGTATGAAATGATGAAAATGTACGCTAAATACTTTAATTATTATATATAATTAAATTTGTATGCAAATTTATAAATTTCATTTGTTTAGCTTTCAACTGGTTTTGGATTAGAATGCTTAATGTATAAATGAATGATATATTGAAATTTTATAAAATTTTCAATTGTTAAATTTTTGTGATAAAATTTTACCTATATTAACAAGTGCCACATAGTGGCCAAGTACTTGCCTTTAGTAATTAATTTTAATTTTAATTTTTAATATAAATTTAATCTTAATTTTAATAAATTTATTATAATATATAAGATATTTTAATTAATTATATAATTATAATTTTTAATATAATGATAATTATAGTAATAAATATTTTTTAAAATTATAATTATATAAATAATTATTGATTACAGTGCAACATTCACATGTTTATATTTATCTAAATATCTATGTTTTTCAAATGAACAATCAACATATTATTTAAGATTATTATTAAGAAATTTCATTTTAGACCAAAATTATTAGTAGAAGAATTATCTCCAATGATGTATAAATTACATAAAATTATTATATTATTAAAGATTTAGTCTTTCTTCCTCAACTTTTCTTTTGGTTACTTGTTTGTGGTTCTCATCTTTTCATAACAATCATATGAAGATGGTGGTGAGGTTCGCAGGCCATCCAAGGACTTAACACACGATATAGCAAAAACTATTAAGCCCTCTATTTCTCTTAGTTTTATATGCAAAACGTTGTTTTGACTTTTTAGTTGAAAAATAAAATTATTTTTCTATAAAATTATTTTTCTATAAAATCAAGTTTTGTTATAGGTTACATATAGAATCTTAAGAAACTTTACTAGTATGAAATGTAAGACTTTAAGTGTAGTTTTCAAATATATAATTTATATTTATATTAAAATGTTAAAAATGTGTATTATGGTGAAGTTTGATTAACATGTTATTTGTAAAAATAATACTAATAGATAACATTTAAAAAATATATATTTTAAAAATAAAAATACTTAATTTTATTTTTTTGAATGAATTTCTATATAATTAATTAATATTTGAGAACACACACATACACAATTGAAAACTAGATATGGTTTTCTATAAGAATCTCTCTATTTTGTGTGAGAATTTGAAAAAATAATTGAGTATCCACATTGGTAAAGAAAAAATGTCTCTTGTTTTTATATCGTGGTGTGTGCATGGTATGTTTGGAAGGTTAGTTGAGGAATTTGTTTTGTCTATTTTCCTCATATACTTCTAGAATACATAAGGTTAATAAGGTTAGCGTGTAGGTTAGTGAAATTATTTTGTTTTTCCAACAGAGGTTCCAATGGAGAAGTGATATCATACAATCAACTATGTGACTAGTAATAGGGATTCTAATACAATAAAAAGTTGTATAGTCCACTTGCATTAGTTATATATCAAAAATAATTAAAATAAAAATAAATCAAATCTCTTTAATACACAATAAATGCAAGAAGTTGGTTTACTTTTTTAGTTAAAAAATGCAAGTACTATTCTTCAAAGTCAAATTTTGTCACAAATTTTGTACTATTCCATACAATGGCCGCCTAGACTTTGGGCCCCCATTCAACAATTTATCAAATCCTTGAATCAATATTTTCAAAAATTAACATTTTTTAATTATATCAATTTCCTTGATCAAATCTTATTTTATCATTTATTTGATTATTTTCTTTGGGCTAACCATTTTATCCTAAGTCTTTATTTATTTAAAAGAAATTTCCTCCCCTTTTATTAAATAAAAAGCCCCCACTTTTCCTCTTATCCTAAGTTGCACAAATAAAACATTATTCCTATTTTATAAAAAGAAGAAAAACACTTTTTGTCTCAGATGGACACAAAAGTCATCTTTTATTTTCTCATTGGAGGATATTTGTGTAGATGGATTGCTCCTCTTTCAAGCTCCACCCTTGATTAAATCTTTTGCCTCTTAATCTCCATGGTGCATTCCTTTTGAATTCCTTTAAAAGGAGAGCTCTCTTCTCATTCTGAGATCCATCTTTTGAATACTAACTTTATGCTGCAGGATTTCTTAGAGACTTTGGAGCTTTTGGAGATCATTCTTGCATTCTTGCATTCTAGTTTCATTTCTTGCATCATAGCTTTCATGGCATCTAGCTTAGTTTCCTTTATGCTCTAGTTTAGCTCACATAGCTTAATTAGCAAGGGTTTGTAATACTTGTATCTTTCATTTTCATAGCTTAGCTTGCATCTTCATTCTTAGCATAGCTTGCATTGCATTGCATTCTCATTGTTGATTCTTGAGGATATTGGCATTCTTTCCTTTGTCGCCATTGAATCTCCCATTGTGTGGTTTACTAGCAAGGTTGCATGCTTCAATAGCTCTAGCTGAGAGCAATATTCAAAACAATCTTGTGACTCCATACTTAGGGAGCTCTAGGTCTCTTTTTCAAGGTTTCCCATTCATGGACTCCCTTGGAAGTAATGACTTAGAGAAGTGCACTATTTAGTGTGTACATTTTTGGCACCCACTGTGGGGTAGAACACTCTTGTTTCGTCCTTCATTTTTATGCATTTCCACACTTTTTTTGTCACTTTTTAGCTTACTATTTTCAGCACATTTTTTACTCTTTTCTGGAAGATTATCGTATGATACTTCACTAGTGTCATGCAATAATTTGTCCTATACTGGTGTGATACTTGACCGGTTAAAGTATCACGCTCTGTAAGAGATTCTGTCACACTGGTATTCTATATTATGTCACCTGCAGGTAATGCAAACTGTCACACAGGAGGAAACTGTCGTACCCATATGCTGGAAACTATCGCATGATATTTTTGGTAACTGTATTGTCGCCTGTGCCTGGAAAAGGGAGTTGTTTATTAGCTTTTTCTTGCCAAGTTTTGATCTAAATAGCTTGTTGGTTTAGTTTGTTGTGGTTAGGCATAATTTATTTGTAGATTTCATTTGGTTTTCGATGTGCTAACCCTTGTAGGGCTAACAAGTGGTTCTTTTAGGTGCTCTTATTGCTTGATTATTTTCTTAAAAGAACACATGTCAAAACTTCAAATGCACAAGGGCTGCTAACAGTTTTTGTAGGGCTGCCCAAAGCATAAAAACAAATCAAGTGCTTATTTAATTGCTTTTGTTTTGAAGTGTGACATATACTAGTTGTTTCATTTAGTAGGCACTTAATATCTTGTTGTAGGAATCTTTGGGTGGTAGGAGAAGTATGCTCTTCAGCCTTGTGGTGAACCAGAAAATCTTGACCCATCTTTAGATTTTGAAAGCAAGAGAGTAATTGAACCTTTTCTTGGTGTGTTTGGGAGATATTTTTGAGCTAGGAGATTATGCTCTTCACCCGTGAGGTGAAACAGAAATCTTGACACTCAATGGTTGATCCACTCTTTGTTTAGCTCTTAGAATCATTTACCAGGCCTGCTCTTGAGCAATCGAGAGGAACAACCCAAGTGGGGACAAGCTTTTCTCTGGCTTTTCCAACCCACTATAAACTCAAGGCTATCAAGGACACAAAACCTTGGTAGACGTAGTACTTGTCTTCGCTTGATATGAATACTTATGGGATTGTGACCATGAGGAAAGTGTTGAGCAAGAATGCTTAAGGTACTCTTGTGAGCACGAGGTCCTAGTCCCTTTTGGGGAGCAAGAGGGGTATTACGAATGGAAGCCCTTATTAAAAACCATAGATAGAAGCCACCCTATTTTTCCACTTAGCTTCTTGGTGCAAGGATTGATCCAAGTGGAATAACCCGGATCACCCCAAGATTACTCACCATCTGTGTCCCTTTGGTTGTGTCATTGGCACTTCCACGACAAAGCCAATATCTATTGTGGGTAACCATTTTGTGTGAGGCAATGGGACATCAAGTGTGGGCCAAGTTGTTAAGTATTGAGCCATTGAATTTTTAGGCTACTAAGTGCTTGAAGTGTTCTCGCTATGATCTACCCATGTAAACGTTCTCAAACATCAAACATCATGATAGCATTCATAGGATTTTTATTGCTTTGATATCACAATTGCTTGTCTTGGCAAGGTTACTTTTGCCCTTGTTTCAAGTGTTTTATGACATGTTTGATCACCTACTATTTGCAAACCTGTCTATTTACTACTGTCACTATACTTGAAATCAAAAAATTCAACCTTCAAACTAAAATTTTGAACAAATTGCCCTTCAAACTGAGATTTTTAGCACTCACTGGCCAAGAATTGTACAACACTGGAACAATATCACACCCTGTACTAAGAAATATCGTGCGATAGTTCGTCACTAGAAGACTATCGCACCGCTTGCCTGGAAAGTATCATGCGGGCTGCCTGGAAACTGTCACACTGCTTACTACAAAATATCACCTGGCCATAAATTATCACCTTGTTAGCCTAGAAAATATCACATAGAGTCTTTTTGTTGTCTACCTGATTTATGCAATTTTCAATCTTTCCTTAGTCGACCAGATTTTAGTGGCTGACTTACTCTACTACTAGAAACCTGTTTGTACCTTGGGTTCCTAATTTTAGGCCCCTTGAACTAGTGTTCTCTGATTTTACAAAGTAGTCTTGTTTGACATCGATAAGTTAGGGATTATACTTGTTGAAAATGTACACCTTTAGATTCTCTGGTAACACACTTGGAGAGTTTTAGTACTCTTTTGTCCAATTCACTTCCATCAAAAATTCAATTTCAATTATATATTTGGTTAAATCCATTTTCATGGCCCATATGTGTTAGGATACTCATCCTTTTATTATGCACCTCTGTGGCAGGATTGGTTGACACCTTTTTCAGATTTCTATCTTACCATTTCTTTTTTGACAATTGAACACTTTCACTATCCTTGTTTGGTATTGACATTTCATAAGGTCATCTTATCACCAAGGGTCTTTTTCTTTCATGTCGGTTACAACAAGGTACCAAGTTAGTCAAGGAAAATGACCTCAAGTTATCTTTGAACAATTACCCTTAGTCCAAACTCATCAAAAGTGAAAGGGGAAGAAACCCATCTTTGATCAATCACCTAGGAGGGAGTTTGAGGCTTGGTTTGAACCAAAGAGCAATCCTAGTGAGTTGAGTACTTCTTTACCATCCTCTCAATCAAATATGGACATGAGCTACACTTTGACTAGGAGACAAAGAGAAGCAATGGATCAAACACTTGATGACATTTTCCAAAAACATAGGGGTAACATGTCATTTGGTGATGACAATCAACTTGAATTGCCCCCTATTAACTCAAGATATTTAGATGCCCATCAAAGAGCTGAAAGACATTTTGGGAAAGCTCACCAAGATGCACAGTCACAACATGAAGACCAAAATAATGAATCTGGTGATGCTCATGTGAATGCCACATTCACTAATGACTTGTTCAAACACTCAAGGTCCAACTCTCCGCTCAAAACAACCTCAAGGTATGCTAATGAAAGGCTTAAAAGAATTGAGCGTGAAAAGAAAGCCTTCTTGGATGAACAAGCCACTAAAGAAGAAAGGTTTAGACACCTAGAAGAAGAGCAACAAGCCTTGTGGGAATTAAGAAGAAAAGCATTCCAAAAGGAACAAGATAGGTTGTTAGATCAACAACTTAACAACCAATTCAACAACAAGGGCACCAATAGTGGAAAAAACTCTCCATCCTCTACTCCCTCAAGAACCCCAAGAAGTAGAATGTGATCAAGGACCCCTTCAAGATCTCCTTGTCCTAGAGGAAGAAAGATTTCAAACATAGGAGATGAACACCTCCTATGAACTCAAGACAACCCTCCCAACGAGCTCATCATGGCTCTCAACATGGAAGAAGTAGTACAAGTTTTGATGATCAAGATTTCATGAGAATACAACAAGAGCCACTATTCCAACAATATGTGGAGAAGTACCTTGATCAAAATAAAGATAGGTTCCTAGAGAGTCTGATTAACAAAGGTGCTAGAGTCCCTTACAACTTTGATGTGGATAGGAGGATCAAGAAACAAGGACCCTCTCAAGAAGAGGGAATCAAGCAACTCAAATGAATGATGGAAAAGGTGTTGGCACCTAAAAGTTCCTTTTGACAAAAGTGTGACTATGACGTATTTTCCTAGGAAAGTTGAAATTCCCCAATACGACAAGTATGATGGCAATGGTGATCCACATGATCATGTGCGTCAGTTTTATATCATGTGTTTTGAGTTCCACCAAGATGACTCTTACCTTATGAGATTATTTCCAAGGAGCCTCAAAGGCGAAGCCATGGAGTGGTTTACCAACATAACCCCTCCTGTAAAAACTTTCAAAGAACTTGTCCACAGATTCATTCAACATTTTGCATACAACTTATCAAGATCAGTTACTATGTTGGACTTATGCAATTTGAAACAAAACTAAGGGGAATCCTTTGTGATCTTGCAAAAGTGGAGATGATTGTGCTCCCACTATTCAAGGACTATTCCTAAGCATGAAAGGATTGACATCATTGTTAGTAATTTGGTGCCTGAAATGCGTTATGAAGTCCGAAAAATGGTCTTTGATTCCTTTGATACTATGGTTCAGACAACATGTTGAAAAGAGGATGTCTTAAAATAACAAGGCATTTTGACCAACAACAACAAGAACAACAATAATGGTCAAAATAATAACAATGCTAATAAGGACAAAGGCAAGCACTCGCACTGGAACAAGAATAAGAAAGTAGTCAATGATGGAGTTGTGGACTCTTCCCAACCCAAGGATCAAGGAGTCCTACATTTGTCTAGTGAAATCCAAGCTATGAAGCTCAATACATCCTCTAACCAACAAGAGAGTAAACCTAAGTATCAAGAAAAGCCGAAGAAAAAGTTGAGATAGTTTTCTAAACTGGGTGATTCCTATGAGGATGTTTTCAAGACCCTTATTTCCAATAATCCTGCACAACCACAAGATCCAAAAAAATTTCACATACCTAATGTTAAGCCACATTGGTGGAATGAAAAAGATTTCTTTAAGTACCATAATGGCATTGGACATGACATCGAACATTGCTAGAAGCTTAAACACCTCATTCAAGATCTTATTGAAAGTGGTAAACTTTAGATTAATGGGTTGAATACCAATGCAGACCACAAGGCAATCAAGGAGCCTTTGCCCAAATATGAAAAGGGAGAAAGTTCTCAACCCAAGAATGGAAAAGATGCAATCAACTATACCTACATAGGTGTAGAAAATGTGGTTAATATGCTTGAGATTGTCGAGGAAAATGTCAACATGATGTGAAACAAAGATTCTTATAGTCATGATGTGGGCTCTCCTCCTATATTTGATGAAGAACCTGTGGTGGTGCTTAGGGGTCCTCACTCTCAAAGGTCATCCCAAGCTCTTAATGCTGTCACCAGAAGCCAAGGTCAAGGTCCTATAATCATTAGAGTTCCTAATTCCAACCAGTCTAGAAAACCCAGGCAAGTGACATCCAAGAATGTCACCACTAAGTCAGCAGTCAATCTTGAAATGAGCTACAATGTTATTTTCTAGTTACAAAGAACACCAACCCAAATCTCAATTTTTGAGCTCCTAGAGTTGTCTCCAAGACATAAGCGTGTCCTTGAGGATGCTTTGCATATAGCCAATGTCCCTAACAACATAGATGTTGACCAACTCCAAAATGTGGTTAACCACCTTGCCAGTCCACATTACCTCACATTCTCAAAAGAAGATGACAAAGCCTTGAGCCATCCACATAATCTTGCTCTTCATATTGAAGTCATGATTCAAAAGACCCATGTTAAGCATGTGTTGATTGATGGGGGTGCTGGGCTAAATATTTATTCCTTGAGTTTGTTGAAGATACTAGGTTACTCAGAGAAAGTTATTGACACTCGTAAGAAAATCACCATCAAATCCTATGATGAGGCAGAGAGAAGCTCCAAAGGCTTTGCCATCCTTCTTATCAGGATTGATCCTGTTGAAAAGGATATTTTGTTCCAAATCATTGATGCTAGTCCTTTAGCCTATAATATTCTACTTGGTAGACCATGGATCCATGGAATGCAAGCAGTGCTGTCCACCTACCACCAATGTACCAAGTTCCCCTACAATGGAGTAGAAGTCTGTATACCTGGGGATAGCACATTATTTGTTAATGCAATTTCAATAGGGACTCATGTTCCTCTTAATAGGGAAGAAATTTTTTTTGATGCAACTCTAGACCAGTGCAAGAACAAGTTTAAGGCCATAGACCTTGGTATGGGGGGTTATCAAATGGACTCCTTCACAAAAATTCCAGTCTCACCTAGGTCCTATGGTAAACCTTCACAAGAGATGCATCCTTCATCTTCAACAATGACTCTATTTGATACATTTGTAGAGTCTTCCGTGCCCATCCAAGATGAAAAAGAAGAGATAGCTGTTAGAGATTGGATTTACAAGGAGGAAAAATATAAGCATAATGAAAATTTCTCCCCATCTCCTAAGGATTATGGGAGAGTATATACTTTGGTAAAAAATATGGGCTACCCAGGTCATGGTCCTCTCAGTCACAAATTAGATGCTAAGGGTGAACCAATTAATCATGCTCTCTTTGGCCGCAGAGTTAAGACAACGGTTGGCCTAGGTTTTGAAAGTTAGAATAAGAAAACTACTCCTATCCTTGCTGCAATGGATAGTGATGATGAACCTAGCTACATTCCCAATTTGCAAAATCAACAAGATAGGTGTGAAGATTGGGTCCCTTCCACCAATCTCCTTTCGGGAGATTTAGATACTCTAGTTATCAATCCAATAGTTTCAGACCTAGAACAAGAACAATCCACTATTGAAGATCATGTTGAGGATCCCATTCAAGAAACTCAATACACAAATGACATTCAAGAAGGTGTTACCCTTGGTGACATCCAAGCCTCTACCTCAAGGCCTAAAAAACATGCTTGGTGTAAACATCCCAGCTAGGATTTAGATACAGACTCACATGAGTATGAATGGGATTCTCTTTCTGATTGTTCTACAGTTGACATGGACATTGATGTTGTCCATACATATAGTTCCCAACCCGAGGTAGCTAATGAGTCTAGTGTAGGATTAGAGGACTAGAATCCAAGAGTCACTTTAGTGGACAATGCTTCACTTGGTAGGATAAATCCTGATTTGGGTACCTTAGAGGGATACTTGATGAATCCTAACTCTATAATCACCATAGATGATGCCATTCACATACACAATATTGAGCTAGTCATTGACCTACCCCTTGCAAACCTTCACTTTATTGATTGGTCCCAGTGCTACCAAGAGTGTCAGCTTCTAACTTTTCAAAATGACTATGAGATAGCATGTTACTTAAATGCCCTTGAACCTATAGTCTCTTCCACTAGAGAACCAACTGCAAGCATGACAAAACCAGATATCAAGTACCTTAGTTGCAAAATGAAAAGAAAAGAAAAAAAGAATAAGAGTTTTGATGGCAAAAACCACTATGTGGCGGTATCAAAACCTAAAAAAGAAAAAATAAAGGATGTATCCAAAGGTGGAAACCTCTCTAAGGCACCTAAGGATGAGGTACTTGATCATCTTCCAAGCTATTTTTAGGATAGGTCTTCAAGGCTTGTTGAGTCTACACAACTAGTTAACTTGATTACACTAGAGGCTCCAAAAATTGTGCATTTAGCTCAGTCTCTATCAACACAAGAAAAAGAAGCATATACCAAGTTTCTACAGACTAAAAAGATCAATTTTTCTTGGACTTATTCAGACATGTCAGGATTGGACACTAGTCTCATTATGCATCACTTGTCCATAGCTCCAGGTATTAAACCAGTAAAATAGAAATTAAGGAAAATGCATCCTCACATAGCTCTTCTTGTTAAAGCTGAATTAGAAAAACTCCTCAGTGCAGGATTTATAAGAGCCATTGATTATGCCAAATGGATATCCAATACTGTACCAGTTTCAAAACATGACAAGTCCATTCGCGTCTGCACAGATTTTAGAGATCTTAATAAAGCATGCCCAAAGGATGATTTTCCACTTCCAAACATAGACATGATAGTGGACAAAGACAAAGGTTTTAATGTAGATGTGGTTTTTTTTGTTGTTGTTGTTGTTGGTGATCTAAAAAAGGATACACTTCTAGGTCTTGCAACCACACTCTCAAGAAAAGGTAAGGGAATCACTCATGTTAATAGTATAGGTAATAAAGTTAGGAGTATCCATGAGGATTTTCTTAGGAAAAATGTATAATTTTTTAATTCAATGTAGTTGTTTGGGGATTTGATCCCTTGTTTTTTCTATCTTTTCTACTAGTTGGTTAGTTCTTGTTTTTCTATTAGTTACAGACTGTTACTTTTTAAAACTATGTTATTTTGGATGTTGGGTTTCTAGTCCCTGTAAAACTAGTTTACGTTTAATCAAAAACTAAAATTTATAATATTAATCTCATATAAAGAAGAAATTAAATTGACTTCTAATTAAATATCTAAACAATCATAATGGATAATAATGGATCCTTATGAAAGGAAAAGAAACAAAGAAATCTTGAAGATTAAATTTGTAATGCCCAAAATTTAACTTGAGAAAATTTAATTTTTCCTTAAAATTATTTCATCCACTATGGTTGACATGGTAGCTATACATTTCCATGAAAATTAGTTGTATGTGTAATGTCACCACTAATGTACCATGATAGGTTGAGGCTGTTCCATCTTGACATAGATATTCTTTCCCATGTGAGTTTTAATAATTGGACAATCCATTAAGGAATTAATGTTATAGAATCTATGGATGGTGGATTAGGTTTTTCCCAACTATTATTTTGATTTCTAGATCCAGTAGAATCCTCCTACTCATAATCATGCTCTATATCTATCCTATGGTCCATGATGATGCCACATATTTCTTAGGGCATTTAGAAATAAAAGAAAAAAAATATATCTTCAAGGATGTGACATCTCCTTCTAATGTTTTGGAATGCAAGATTCAAGCAGATATTAGGGAAAACTTTGAAGCATCTTATTCTAACTATAAATCCAAGGGTATTCCTTTTATAATTTCCAACACATAGTTGGAAATTGATCAAAGGGAGAATTTAAAGGGATATTTCTATTCCTCTATTTAAATAAAAAATTCATAAATGTGGTGTTTTTTTAGAAGTATTAGAAAATAAAAAAGAAGTTAAGGAAATAACCCAAGAAAGTGTAATGCAAGAAGGTATTTTACCATAACCATCGAAAGTGAGACATAGCTTTAAGATCAATCACCATAACCATGAGAATGAACCTCCAAAAAATGAAACAAAGATTTTGAAAGGGGAAAGAAAAGAAAACCCCTTGTGAAATTATGAATGAGGCCATAGCCTAAAATGAGAGAGAGGAGAGAGAAAGAGAGCAACATGCTGAATACAATAACTTCATCATGAGAAATGAGAGAGAGGAGAATCTCTTAAATAGAGATGAGAGAGAGGACTTAGAATGTAACTCCCAAGTCGATGAATGACACCATTCATAAGTGTGTGTGACAAGTGTCAATATCCTCTCAAGGAGGAATAAACTAATTTCCTTATTAAAGGAATTACAAAAAATATGAGTTATCCTCCCACTTGGACTAGAGGACAAAAATACATGAATGATACCTTGGGTTATCCTTATTTAAATTATACAACCAAGGAAAGATTATAAATTCTAACACCTCCCTTTAATCTTTACTTGGGGATTTTAGAACAAGGGGTATCAAACCCAATTTTCAAAAAATCTGCAACTTGTTCTTCAAGGTGAAGTAGTTTGATTGTCTTCAAGCCATATGGTACATTTGTAGATCCAAGTGAAGTAGATGAGTCCTTTGAATGTGATCAAGTGGAAGCATAGCCAAATCTTCATAATATTTGTGAAAAATTGAGAATGTGCCTTGATGGATCACCTGAAAGAAAGGAATATGACAAAAAATAATGCACTGATCCACAAGTATAATTACATCATATAGCCAAGTTAGTAAAATTTGATGTTATAATAATTATAAGAAATGATCATAGAGGAACTAAGAGAGATGAGGATAAATGTACTTGTTCATCAACATGCAATGGAGTTAACATGATATCTAAAATAAATCATAAGCTCAAAATGAAAATGATAGGTATAATAAAGCTCTCATAAAAGGAACATACTATTGTACAAATTACCATAGACAAGGCCAACTAATGGAACTTGCACCAACATTGCATCAATCACATGGATATAGATAGTCCACTAATGAGTCATTTCACTACAAGTGAATGGGTCGTGAATCCATCACCTACATGACCCATGATCTAGGCAATGAAGTATGCAGAGCATTATCACATTAGTATATATATCAAAGAAATGTAAGAGAGGAAATGATAGCACATTTACCTTAAGAATTATATCAATTCAATATTATTATTTTCCAAGCATGATTATTGATGCAGATCAAGGAAATATTTATGAGAAGAAACAACATATTGCCTTCAAATAATAAATCCATCATGGGTCAAAAGGTATTTCAAGAGCAATATCCTTACCATGAAGAAAAAGATCAAGATGGGTCATATCAACTTTCATAAATATCAAATTTTATATGTGGAAAAAAATGGAGGACAAAGCTCCATAAAAATATCATAGTTCATATGTAGAACCAAATGGAGGGGAGAGCTCCATAATCATCAAACTTCATACATAGAACCAAATGGAGGAGAAAGCTCCATAAAATATCATCCTCTCATTGAGGAAGAAAGTGGATAAAAAATATAATGAAATAAATAATTTCAAAGTGGAACAAACGTAAGTGCACACCAATTATAGGATGGAGGGATACTCCATGGGCTATATAAGGAAACTATGAGTCAGTTAAAAGTGTCAGGTCCAGCATAGTTAACCTTGAAAAATTGGCTCCCGATTCAACTTACACAAGATCAAATAAAATTCATATAAAAAATGGTATGAAACCATAAAATTCTACCATGAGCATAAAGATATGCTATAAAAGCATAAAACTACAACTATGTGCAGATAGATCAATAGAACATAGTAAACTTGAATCAAATCATTGAATAATGAAGGAAATAGTGTAAGATAACTCATAAAACCAAATAATTTGAGATAAATAAGAAATATTTGGAAGAGAAATAAGCATAAATTATTTTATATCAGTTAAAATCTCCATGCAAGGTGAACACAAGTGTGAATAATGAAACGATGAGCCCGCCATGGAAATATTTGAAAGAACAAAATTATGTATCCCAAAAAAATGAATAAATGAAGAAAGAGGTTAGAGAGATTTGAACAAGGCAAGGATCGCGAAATCAATTAGCAATAGTGAAGTTAGTTTAAAGTACAAATCAGCTTAAAGTGCATGATAGTTTAAAGTGCAAAATCAAATGAACGAGCAAGTTAGTTTAACAGAATGTTAAACAAGGAGTAAGCAAGAAGCTTATGAAAGATTTGATACACCATAGTTCAAGGATACATGTGAGCTCGGGTGACATGGGGCCAACCTAATGCATATTATCGTAACTCATAGCATCAACGTCATAAAATATATTTTACATATGCATGAAATTGTATTAAGTTTTGTATCAATAAACACTATTTATTTACAAGTTATATAGGGTTTAAACCACATTGAAATACACTCGAAAAATTATAAGACAAAGCTATGATCAAGCTATATTGAACTTATACCAAGGAGTCACCTAAACTTTTCATAATACTCATAAAGATAATTTTGTTAGATAACTCACAATACTTGAACAAATTAAAATTTAGCAATATCAAAGACTTATTTGCATTGGATCAATCAAGTGCTTCAGATCAATCATTTGTCATATATTTATAAAACTCAATTTAAAGTTAACATAGTTACAAAATATTAAGCAATATCTCTTGTTCTTGAGATCGATTTTTTCTAAAATGGAATAATCATTGCTTTGATAAAAAAAATTAAATAGTTCTAATTAAAAAAATTGTTTTCAAATAATATAGATATATAAAAGAGTTGCAATTAGAAACATACTTTAAAAAAAAACTATTAATACAAAATTATTTAAGCTTCAATATATAAT
Source organism: Chamaecyparis obtusa (assembly GCA_027943335.1). Classification (NCBI taxonomy): domain Eukaryota; kingdom Viridiplantae; phylum Streptophyta; class Pinopsida; order Cupressales; family Cupressaceae; genus Chamaecyparis; species Chamaecyparis obtusa. Next base: position 423,122 of record BSBK01009311.1, on the reverse strand, counting down.
AAATAAAATTGGGTTTTTCATGAATGATAGTTATAAGTATTGAACTTGATTTTCAAATTAAAGTAGACAAAGTTGCTAAAAAAAAATTAAAATAATGAAAAAATATATGTATAAAAAAAATCAACCTCTTAGAATAAATTTATGATTAAAACTATAAATGTTGAAATTAACACTTAAAAAAATTGATTTTAAAAATAACTTAAAAAACAAAATATTAATTATTTCTTCAAAGAATAAATGTCTTTGAAAAAATAAATAACTTTTCTAAAAAAAACTAAAAGAATATATATATATATATATATATATATATATATATATATATATATATATATATATATATAGACACACACACACACACACGTAAGAACTTTTAAAAGGAAATAATTCAAATGAAAAAGAACTTAAAATTTTTTTTCTATTTCATCTTGTAAGTAAGGTATGAACAAATGATATTAAATGCAAAAAATTGATTGAGAATAAAAGAATGAAACACAAAGAGGCATGATGACTACAATGGAATTTTATTAAAGACTAAGGGTAGCAATAAAAGTATTGGGATTGAAGGAAGTTTTACATTAAAAAACTTTGTAATCAATTGAGCAAAGGAATATATAATCCCAATGTTTAAAGATGCATACAAACAAAGAAGAAAAGTCAGAGATGTTATGCTAAAAAGAATAATAATTGTAAACAGATGTTATGGAATGAAATGTTATGGAAGCATGCAAGCAGAAAGGTTCAACAAACTAACAACACCTAGAACAATGATGAGAACAAATGATGGATTGCAGTGACTAAATATTGGGCAAAAGATTGGTGGGCAGGAACTCTTATTGGCTCCCAATGAACCCCTGCAAATATTAAAAAATACAGAGATATTTGTGCAGTGATTGGATAAAATGGAGGTGTAACAAAAATATAAAACACTAATATGAAATGCACATATAACACAAAATATTCTTCGTGGGAAAATAGCAATAGGTGGAATGTACAATGAATCCCACAGAGATGTTACAAACTGATTAAAAAATTGGAATGATGTTAGAATAACTAAGAGGGGGGAAAATCAGTTATCCACAGTCCCAAATCAAAATGTATAATCCAAAAAAATTTAATTAAACTTCTGCAGCTCGGTAACATAAAATACTATATTGTCTGTGCTTTTACCGATTACCAGTCAATAAAATATAATGATTACCGATCAAATCCAACATGCAATATATAAAGTATGATAACAAACAATCACCACAATGAATAGATAACACAAAATATTTAATGTGGAAACCCTGTGAAAGGAAAAACCACTTGGGACTAGCAACCCAAAAATTGTTCACTCTTCTGAAGTGAGGTTGGTGAAGACCCAACCCTGTTAAAGGTTACAAACACACTATGAGATGTGACCAGCTAGAGGATTTTAGACCAATAGTTATCATCCAACCAGCATTCACTATGGGGTTGACAGGATAACAAATGTACATTCTATGAATGACATTACAAGACTTTCAAGTCCACTCGGTTAAGAGATTTGTCTACATATAATGGTTAAACTATAACAGTAGGTGATCTGATTACAATATAACTTCAATATTAGATGTTCAGATCTATATTATGCTCATTCAAATACTCTGATCAATATATCAATTATGTATCAACAATAATCAATGAATTAGTGTCTCTCAGTAATAGCTTTCTAACACTCAGTAAACTCTACAATTCGGTTCTCTGTAACTAGTTTGATCAAGCATACATGAAGCTTGTTCATGCGATAATTCTGCAGTCTCCTTCTATCAAATAGACAAGAAAACCATTTCCTTCTCCTCCATTAGATTTTGCCTCTTATTCTCCTTCGTCCATTTTTCTGCTTAAACCTTTCTTGTCTAATATGTCAGTAACACATTTTAATTCCATCATTTAGATCTTCCTTAAATTTTGTTAGTCATTGATCTTCATAACAAACTTTATCTCCATCTCCTATCACAAGGTACTTTACAGCTCATCAATCCTTATCGACTAAACTAATCACTTAGTTCCTTTCTCTTGCTCAATTAACAAAGAAATGTGTCAGTGAACACAAGCTCAGTTTATACTATGATCGGTATACGCTACACTTCTCAGAGTATACTATGATGCTTCATCTACCGACCACACTGCCTTGTGTCTTTCAACTCTTTTCCTCATCATAGATGAATGCAACATAATCAAGTCAATGACATAAGGTCATAGACTCATCAACAAGTTACCCAATGTATTCCTTATCCTCATCTTTCATATACATCTTCCTCATGTAGATATTATTTTTCTTTGTCTCTCTTACTCCTTTTCTATAGATGTTTAGGTAATGTAACTTACAAGATAAGTGTTGTCAAACTAGTTGACATCAATGACAACATATTACTGATTTAGTCATATTACATATCTAATCAAAAACTCGGTGATCTCTAATCACAGATCTTCACTTAGGTTCTAAATCCGTTGTAGTTCATCAATCTCTCCCTTTAACATTGATGGCAACTCAAGTAATATGAAATATACCATACACATACCAAACATGTATTCTACAACTCTATTAACAAATGTTGTACAAGCTCTCCCTAGCCTAATATGTTTAATCACTACATTAATCAAAAGCATTACCAATGCAGCATTGATAGTCTGCAAATATGATCTTTTGAGCTCTCAGATTCCTTCTTCTATTCTCAGTAGCTGATCTTTAGTGCTCTCCCTTTCTTTCAGTTTGTCTCTCCCTTAGATTGATGTTTCAAAATTCTCAATGGTGCATATTGTTTCATATTGTTTATCTCTCCCTTTGACAACAATGCCAAAGAAAAAAAAAAACATACAACTTCTTAGTAGCCATGTAACTCTCTGTTGCCTAGTGCATTCTCTATATCTCAGTATACTGATATGCTAATCTGTTCCAGTTCTTCAAACTTTTCACAACCCTAACATGATCCAAAGTGTGAACTATGCTACATCAACATGAATGATCTTCTGATAAAATTAGGCTGATGCAACATCCAGATCACATTAGTGACCGGTAGATAGGGGATGAACCCCAAGTCTAGTCCTCAAGTATTCAAATGTATCCTTCAGTAGAGGCTTTGTAAATATGTCTGCAAATTGTTCTTTTGATGTAACAAATTCTAGTTTCACTTTCTTCTCATGTACTTGTTCTCTTAAGTAGTGAAACTTAATAGATATATACTTTGTTTTAGAGTGCATCATTGGATTCTTTGAAACGTTTATTGCACTAGTGTTGTCACAATATATAATCACTGGCTCAGTGATCACCTCATTCATACCTTCCAACACTTGCTTAATATATGCAATATTTAAATAGTTTGTATTAGCAGCAACATACTCTTCTTCAACTCTAGACTAGGAAATGCAAGCTTGCTTCTTACTTGTCCATGTAACAAGTCTTTCACCAAAGAAAAATGCTCCTCCGGTGGTACTTTTTCTATCATCGACATTTCCAACCCAATCAGCATCGGTGTACACTTTGAGTTCAAATTTTCCTTCATTAGGATACCATAATCCATAATCTTCTATTTTCTTTAGGTATCTTAAGATTCTCTTTGTAGAAACCATGTGTGACTCCCTATGATTTGTAGAAAATCTTGCAACAATTCCCGTAGCATGTGTTATGTCTGGTCTACTACGCACTACATACATTATTTTACCAATCATAGATCGATATTGTGTTTGCTTCACCTCTGTAGTTTCATCTTCCTTAGTTAGTGTTATACACTTAGTTTGTGCCTCTGGTTTCAAGCTCTCTTGGTCTTGATAACTCAGTATAACATGGGAACCATCTCAAGGTTGTGGGACCTTTGCTAACTGAGATGAAACCTCCAGTTTCTAGGCTGGTTCCTCTTGGATTATCACCTTAGTCTGCTCTTAATAGGAAATTAAATCTTTTGAGGGAAAGGGATAGAAGGAGTACTGAAATGGAAATAATAGGAAAGAAAACTACCTACTAGGTGATGCACTAAAATTAGGGTTTGGATCTCAGTATGGAAGAATGAGAACAATGGAGGAATCAGGTCTAATAAGTCACAAATCACTAGATAGGCTTGCATAAGTATTTCATAGGAAGGCTTGAACAGAAAAACTCAACCTATGACCTGCAAACAAACATCCTTTTCTACAACTCGATGTAGGAATGAGACAAGACTGCTAGGGGCTATATCATACCCACAAAACATCTAAATCAGATTAGACATAGTAACACAAAAAATTGTAGAAAATGGGAGGGACTAGGAACCCCAATTTCTATTGACAACATTCATAAACTTTAATCCAATAAGAGATAGTTAAGACAGTGAAGACAAGGATAGAACAAATATCACAAGTACCTCAAGAATACCTTAATCATCAATGGGAGATTACAGAATGTATGAAACCAGAGAGCAAAAAGAAATGCCACAAATAGCTTTCCAAGAAAGAGACTTTCTTTTTACAAAATGGGAACTCTGAGCTCAAAAGCTCTCAAAAAATGTTATATACATCACTCAACTACACGTAGGTAGGAGTCCAAAATTCTAACCAAGGTTACAAGATTTACAATAAAATAACAAACCCTGGGGTACAAATTCTGATCATAAATACAATTCTACAAATATCTTATCCGATTAGATATTTCTCCTTGCATGCCCAGGCCTATACCACCAACAACTTGCAGACAAGCAACCTGGACTTATCCTCTTCCTCTACACAAAAGTCACCATGAATACCACAAAAGTACTTCACAGGGACAAGAATTGACCCCTGGCAGCTAACCGGACCTCTTCATCATCCTCCCTTAACTACGGATGTCCTAGCGACATAAACTCTCAACTCCACGCCGCTCATGGCCTGCAAACCAAAAACTGGCAAAAAACGCTCCTAGAAATATTTGAATTTGAATACTTAATGGCTAGCTAGTCACTTTAAAACATGCCCATCGATATCCTTTTCTTCCTAGCAAATGAGTGGCTTAGGTTATCTTTGAAGCGGTCACAAACCCCCTGAAAGGTCAAAAATCCACCTCGGCAAGCTTGGACCAATGAGCATCGAGCACATCATATTTGACTGACACCTCAGAAGGTAGACAAAACTGGACCCTGCATTGGATGGTGGTCGCATGAGTGCATGGGATCAGAAGATCACATGCAGTCATGCGAACACCGTAGATCTTTCTCCCCTATCATCTTGCTAGCATTCTCGGCCCCACCTCAAGTTTTACCGCAAACTTGACTCTGGTTCACCCTTGGGTTCAATCTTCCATTAGTCGTTGGGTCACTTAATTTTTTCCTTAACACTGGGTTCATTTAGTGACCACGTGAAAACCTTATCCACGTAACCGCGCAAAGCTTTTCCAACCTCAGGTCCATAACTGCCACGTGTCACTCCCTTATTCATTCCGAATGCTACATCAACAAACACCTCAGCACCTTCCTTACACAGACCCACTCAAAATTTTGGATTCCCATCTAATGGTGGGTGTAAGATTGCATGGCCTTAGAAGAATCCATGCAAACACATGACTGCCATTAGATCTATGCTAACTGCACCTTGCTTTAGAAAATCTGGACCCACCACCCACTGAGATGACCATCGAACGGTTGTCACATGATTGCATGGGATCAAAAGATCCCATGTGAACATGCAACCACCATCAGATCTTTACCACACTACAAACCAGACCCACTGTAAAACTTTGTCACCTGCTGACCTATGAAATGCAGGCATGTCACCAAAGTACAGGCCCCTACCAACATGGCTAATAGTTTGTTGCATGTTTGCATAGCCTAAAAAGGGGCTATACGATCATACAACAAATTGCTAGCATTCTTGAAAAACAACCACTGGACCAACCTGATCAGAGATGCACACATAAAAAGAATGTTGTCACTAGGAAGAATTGGTGTGAGGATGTGAAGAGGTCGAAAACATAGGATTTTCGGGCTGAAAGTTGAAAACATCCCGAGCTTTCAGGCGAAGGTCAAAAACATCCCGAGCTTTTAGATCGAAAGGAAGAAAACACAAAGGGTTTTCAACACTAAACCTTTTTTCTGGAACACAGTCGCAGTAGCACACAAACAATTCTTGCAACATTAAAACTTGAATAAATCCCTGGGTATTGCAATTTAACACGTGCAATCTGAACTGGGGTATGGTGACATATCAAAGAACATGGGGTTTAGAGTGCAAAGTATAAAATTCAAGGATTTACTTTTCAAAACAAAACAAGTTGCAGTAGGGACTGGGAATTAGGAAAAATGCAGACACCCTGGAAACTTGGCCAAATTTGCAAAATAGGAAATTTTGGGCAACGTTTTGGCAATTTCTGCTAGATGTTAGCCTGCTAGACATGGATCAATGGCCTTGACATATGCATTGGGCATGGGGTCATTTCTTGAACACAAAAACTTGATAGAGACAAAAATTGAACAAGCAAGACAAACTGTGCACGAGCACTTCTTGGAAAGCAGGAAAAACTAATCTAGAAAGCAGGGAAGCTAACCTAGCCTAAACTAACTAGTGCAGAGACCTGGTTAAACAAAACCACTCACTAGACTATTGAAATAACTACCCTTTCTCCTTAGGGTATTACACTTTGCACATTTGATGCTAACAAGGAGAAAGTGGGAAACAAAAATATACTGAAATATTTGGCAAATCTCCTCCTAAACTTGGTATACCAGATTACTAATGTTAATTAGATCACAAATGCTGCCATCCACAGGAGTCTGATATAGCTGGATAAGCTCCTGATCACCAAGGAGTGGACTCTTGACATCACCCTCCATTGATTCTTTGAGTATGCATGTCTTGTTTGACCCCATTTGGGCTAGATATCTAATAGGACATTCCCTAGAGAACATAAAACCAGGCCCTTCTTGCTACTCAGCATACATCTTATGAATGTCTTCAGTAGGAAGATCAAGAATTTGCTCCTCCCCAATAATCTGGCATATGTTCTCCTCCTCTGCAGTTGGGACATAGTTAACCTCTTGAAACACAAACCCTTCCTCAAGAGCGCGCAAGCCATTATCCTTTTTAGGAAGATGAGGAACATCAACAAGAGTTGAGTAGAAAGTGTCAATGATCAGATCAAAATCATCCTGTTGCTCTAAGATAGCAGCACTTATATCATCACTTCTACAGTTAGAGGGATCAACTAATGAATTTTGCACTACCTCATCCTGCTCAACATAAAAGGGCATTTCCTCAAACAGATCAATTGGGCTCTCACCTTCTTTACTTCCTTTCTTAGCCTAATCTGATTGCTCTAATCCATCTTGGGGATGTGCTTGAGAGGCTACTATCTCTAGTTGTAACACTTCTAACCTTTCTCCATCAGGAAGCTCATAGTTCAAGAGAACAAGTGGAAAATCTGTAGCCTCCTTCCCAAAAAATGGGTTCAGGTGACTGCCAGCTACTTTGATGTTTTGTGTTGGAAATATCTTCTTGACTGGATTATATGGATGAAAAGGCCTCTTCACCAAATTCTGCTTCTTACTCTGATGTCCTCCTTGACATGGCGGTCTACCTTGCTGGTAGGATTGTCCCAGAGCTTGGTACTGCTGACTGGAACCTTGACTCTAATTTTTATAAAGCAATGCAACCTCCTGATTCTACTCATCTATAGTGATCAACTCTTTGGTTAGAGCCTGCAACAGACTCATCATCTCCTTGTTTATTGCTTGTTGATCACTTTTCACTTTGAGTAGCTCTTGAGGAAGGTCACTTATGGACTTCCCATAGCTAGTGCTGGCTTGAGGCTCTATTAATGTAGGTATGGGGGTAAATGGAGGCATCTAAAAAGGTACAGTGGGTTGAAGATTAAGAGAGATAGGCATGGGTGGCCTTGGGGTTATCATACCAGCCTGGATTAAACAATTTTTTACCTTCACAGCTAAGTCAAAAGCCTGAGGTAACGAAGTACCTCCTAAAGATTGAATCATGACAAATATGTCGCTAGTTAGGCTTCTCAAAAAATAAAGGAAAGCACAATCTGCTGAAGGCCTTATATTAATTGGAATCCTATTCCATGTCTTGAGAAATCTGCCATTAAAATTAGTCATCAGCTCTCAAGGATCTCTCTTTATAACTTGGAGCTGCTCTACCAGAGAAAAAGAATCTGAATCATCCTTAAAGTGTTTGCTGAGGAGGTCTCCAAGTCTATCCCATGAAGTAATGGGGCCAACTGCTAGATTTCTAAACCATTCCAGGGCCTTACCCTTAAAGGACGTAGCCAGCAACTTCATGGCGACATCTTCTTGAGTTATATTATGTATGCCGCAGATGGTGGCCACATCTCTAATGTGCTCAAGGGCTGTTGTCTGTCCTTCACCTGTGAAATCAGGTATGCTTTTTAATGCTGCCAAGGGTACATCATGGTGCTAGGCAAAATTTAATGGACTACCCTGATTAAAGGGTGCAAATGCAAATTGTCTTGCCATCAGAAGGGTCTATTTTCTTCATAAGCTCTATAAAAAATTGGGTCTTCTTGTTCTTAACACCAATGGAGTCACCAAATATAATTGAATATTAACCTCTGAAAGGTCTGTATTATGCAATTAGTATATCAGAGATAGCATAATATTTAACATGAATCTGAACTTTGGTCCCACCGGGCATGCTAGAATTGTTATACACTGAGTTTGTGCCTCTAGTTTCAAGCTCTCTTGGTCTTGATAACTTAGTATAACATGGGAACCATCTCAAGGTTGTGGGACCTTTGCTAACCAAGATGAAACCTCCAGGTTCTAGGCTGGTTCCTCTTGGATTATCACCTTAGTCTGCTCTTAACAAGAAATTAAATCTTTTGAAGGAAAGGGATAGGAGTACTGAAATGGAAATAACAAGAAAGCAAACTACCTACTAGGTGATGCACCAAAATTAGGGTTTGGATCTCAGTATGGAAGAATGAGACCAATGGAGGAATCAGGTCTAATAAGTCACAACTCACTAGATAGACTTGCATAAGTATTTCATAAGAAGGCTTGAACAAAAAAACTCAACCTATGACCTGCAAACAAACATCCTCTTCTGCAACTCAATGTAGGAATGAGACAAGACTGCTAGGGGCTATAGCATACCCACAAAACATCTAAATTAGATCAGACACAGTAACATACAAAATTGCAAAAAATGGGAGGGACTGGGAACCCCAATTTCTATTGACAACATTCATAAACTTCAATCCAATAAGAGATAGTCAAGACAGGGAAGACAACGATAGAAAAAATATCACAAGTACTTCAAGAATACCTTAATCATCAATGGGAGATTATAGAATGTGGGAAACCAGAGGGCAGAAAGAAATGCCACAAATAGCTTTCCATGAAAGAGACTTTCTTTTTACAAAATGTGAAGTCTGAGCTCAAAAACTGTTAAAAAATGTTATATACATCACTCAACTACACGCAGGCAGGAGTCCAAAATTCTAACCAGGGTTAAAAGATTTACAATAAAATAAAAAACCCTAGGGTACAAATTTTGATCATAAATACAATTCTACAAATATCTCAACTGATCAGATATTTCTCCTTGTGTGCCCATGCCTGTACCGCCAACAACTTGCAGACAAACAACCTGGACTTATCCTCTTCCTCTGCACAAAATTCACCATGAATACCACAAAAGTACTTCACAGGGACAAGAATCGACCCCTGGTGGCTAGTTGGACCTCTTCATCATCCTCCCTTAACTACACATGTCCTAGTTACATAAACTCTCAGCTACCCACCGCTCACGGCCTGCAAACCAAAAATTGGCAAAAAACCCTCTTGGAAATATTTGAATTTGAATACTTAACAGCTAGTCGGTCACCTTAAAACATGCCCGTCGATATCGTTTTCTTCCTAGCAAAGGAGTGGCTCAGATTATCTTTGAAATGGTCACAAACCCCCCGAAAGGTCAATAATCCACCTCGGCAAGCTTGGACCAATGAGCATCGAGCATGTCATAATCGACGGACACCTCAAAAGGCAGATGAAACTGGACCCTACATCGAATGGTGATCGCATGATCGCATGGGATTGGAAGATCCCATGCACTCACATGAACATAGTAGATCTTTCTCCCCTATCATCTTGCTAAGATTCTCGGCCCCACTTTGAGTTTTACTGCAAACTTGACTCTGGTTCACCCCTGGGTTCAATCTTCCATTAGTCATCGGGTCGCTTAATTTTTTCCTTAACCCCGGGTTCATTTAGCGATCATGCGAAAACCTTATCCACACAACCGCGCAAAGCTTTTGCAACCCTGGGCCCAGAACCCCCATGTGTCACTCCCTTATTCATTCTAGCTACTACATCAACAAACACCTCAGCACCTTCCTGACATAGACCCACTCAAAATTTTGGATTCCCATCTAACGGCGGGCATAAGATCGCATGGCCTTAGAAGAGTCCATGTGAACACACGACCGTCGTTAGATCTATGCTGACTACCACCTTGCTTTAGAAAATCTGGACCCACCACCCACTAAGATACCCATCGAATGGTTGTCGCATGATCACATAGGATCGGAAGATCCCATGTGAAGATGTGACCACCATCAGATCTTTACATCACTACAAATTGGACCCACTGTGAAAGCTTGTCACCTGCCGACCTATGAAACGTGGGCACATCACCAAACTGTAGACCCCTAATAGCGCAGCTAACAGTTTGTCACATGTTTTCATAGCCTAAAAAGGGGCTATGTGATCATGCGACAGACTTCTAGCATTCTTCAAAAACAACCACTGGGCCCACCTGATCGGAGTTGCGCAGATAGAAAGAATGCTGTCACTAGGAAGAACTGGTGCGAAGATGTGAAGAGGTTGAAAACACACGGGATTTTTGGGTTGAAAGTTGAAAACATCCTGAGCTTTCAGGCAAAGGTCAAAAAAATCCTGAGCTTTCAAACCAAAAGGAAGAAAACACAGATGGTTTTTGACACTGAACCCTTTTTCTGGAACACAGTCGTAGTAGCGCACAAACAATTCCTGCAACATTAAAACTTGAATAACTCCCTTGGTATTGTGATTTAGCATGTGTGATCTGAACTAGGGCATGGTGACATATCAAAGAACATGGGGTTTAGAGCACAAAGCATAAAATTTCAATGATCTACTTCACAAAACAAAACAAGTTGTAGCAGGGACTGGGAATTAGGAAAAATGCAGAAACCCTGGAAACTTGGCCAAATTTGCAAAATAGGAAATTTTGGGCAACAGTTAGTTTACATCTAGTAGCCATTGGTGTTCCAATAGGTTTAGCATCTTCCATGCTGAATGCTCTCAGTATTTCCTTGATATATTTGGATTCTGTGATGAATATCCCATCACTCTGCTGAATCACTTGTAGTCCTAGAAAGATCTTAATCTCTCCAAACATAGACATTTCAAACTCTTTTCTCATCTCATCAAAAAAGGATTTACATATGTGATCTTGACCTCCAAAGATAATATCATCCATAAATATTTCAGCAATAAGAATAGTATCATCAATATCTCCTTTCATATACAAATTGTTGTTCTCACTAGTTCTAACAAATCCAATACTTAACAAATAAGTATGCAACCTTTCATACCAAGCTCTAGGTGCTTGCTTCAAACCATATAAATCTTTATGTAATCTACATACCATATCTTTCTTTTCTGGATCAACGAACCCTTCTGGTTGTTCTATGTAGACTTCTTCAAGTATCCCATTGAAAAATGTTGACTTAACATCCATTTGATAAACTTTGAACTTTTTGTGTGCAGCATATGCAAGTAACATTCTGACTCCTTCTAATCTAGAAATAGGTGCAAAGTTTCACCATAATCAATTCCTTCCTCTTGTGTATATCCCTTGCATACCAATCTAGCTTTATTTCTTATTACCTCTCCATTTTCATTTAGCTTGTTTCTGAATATCCACTTAGTACCAATAACATTATTATCTTTGGGTCTAGGTACTAAGGTCTAGGTTTTGTTCTTCTCTATATGTTCTATTTCCTCTTTCATTTCATTAACCCATTCATCATTTTCTAATGCAACTTTTACATTCTTCGATTCATATTCACAAACTAGACATGTACCTTGTCTTGTCTTACTTCTTGTTTGCATGCCAGCTTGTCTGTCTCTAATGATTTGTGTCTTAGGATGATGTCTCCTAAAAAATCTTGCCAGTACTTGATCTCTTCTTTCTTTTTCATCTTGTGCAAGTTCATTTTCTTGCTCGGTAGGTCCTTCCTGCTCATCGGTTTCTCTTTCTTGTTCCTCGGTATTTTTTTCCTGCTGACCAGTTGTCATAGTCTGTGGCTTCGATAGATACTCAGGTTGTTCAATGTAAGTGAATCTACCTTAGTCTTCTAGTTCCTTTCTACTTTCCTCTACATTCTTATCATCAAACTCATCAACTCGAACATTAGTACTTTCAATCATTTTATTAGTAATTTTGTTCAGATACTTGTATGCTTTACTTTTATTGGAATATCCTAGAAATATCCCTTCTTCACCTTTTGAGTCAAACTTTCCATTTCTTTCATCTTTCAAATTAAAACATTTTCTTCCAAAAATATTGAAATAACTTATAGTGGGTTTGTGCCCAAACCATAACTCATAGGGTGTCTTGTTAGTGTCCTTCTTCAGTTGTACTCCTTTCAAAACATAAATAGTTGTGCTGGTAGCTTCTCTCCATTATTTCTAAGAAACATTCTTTTCTATCATTAATGTCCTTACACAGTCAACAATTAACCTATTCCTCCTTTCAACAATGTCATTTTGCTGAGGTGTCCTTGGTGTAGAGACCCATCTTTTAATACCATGCTTATTACTAAAATTAGTAAATTCATCAGAGATAAATTCACCTCCTCTATCAGATCTTAAGCATTTTAGTTCTTTACCAGTCTCTTTTTCTAATTTTTCTTTATACCACTTGAACATCTTGAATGCCTCAGTTTTTTGTTTTAAGAACATGATAGTCATGAACCTAGTATAATCATCAATGAAAAGAATAAAGTATTTATCTCCATAATAACTCCAAGTTCTCATAGGACCACATTGGTCAGTATGAACCAACTCAAGTATCTTCTTTGTTGAATAATCTTTTGTTTTGAAACTAGATTTAGTCATTTTACCTTTCTGACATTCATGACACATAACATGATCATGCTTTGACAAGTTAGGCAGACCTCTATCTCTTTTCTTTTTATTGATCTTAATCATGCTATCAAAATTCACATGGCATAACCTCTTATGCCACAACCAAGCATCTTCATTTTTCATCATCAAGAAAGAATACTCATCATTATCAACATAAAATAGATTACCTTTCATTTGTGCTCTATTTCCAACTAGTCTTCCTCCATCATCAAATATTTTCACTTTCTTTCTCTCAGAAGAAACTCGGTGACCTGAATTGTTCAACTATGCCACACTTAGAAAATTATAGTTCAGTCGTTCTACCCATTAAGAATTTTCACATTTTATTGTATCATTTATCATCAAGGATCCTTTACCTCTTACCATACAGGCTGTATCATTACCCATCATAATAGATCCTTCACTGTATTACTCAAGATGATCAAATTTATCATCATCACCAGTCATGTGATGTGTACAACCACTGTCTATGATCCATGTATTATTTTTATTAACTTTTGAAATCAGTGTTATTTATACATGTTTTTCTTCTTCCTCAGAATCATCTTTCATAGCAACAAATACTACTTCTACATCATTATCTGAGTTAGATTTAGATTCATTTTCTTCTGCTATGTAACATACCTTTTTGCCTCTGTCATTATTGTCTCAGTTGATTCTATTGTTGTGTCGATAGCTCCTATTGTTTCTTCTCCCATAGCTTCCTTCAGATCAGTCTTTGGTTCTATCATCATCTTTCTTGTGTGGACAACTTATTTACAGTTAAAGAATTGTAACGGTAATTTGCCTCTATATCTACCTTTTTCTTTGGGCAACCTCCTGGCCATAAGAGCTTCAAGTTCATCAAGCTCATCATCAGTATAACTATCACTATCATCCTTATTATTTCTACTACTAGACTTAGCAATCTTCATATAAGTCATGAAAGTGGATTCAACATTCGGTACAATACTATTATGATAATATTTTAGTTCAAATGTTGTAAGCTTTCCAATTAGATTATCAAGAGTGAGTGTGTTGTTAGGTGCTGACCTATTTTTCATGAATTGTAAATATTTTGATGGCATAGATAGGCAATAAGGTCCTTAGAATTTTTCTTACCATAGTGTCTTCATCAATAACTCCATCTGATGCTCTAATAGCGTGAACTACCTCCTTTATTATGTTTATGTACAGCACAATGTTTTCACCTTCTTTCATCTTCATGTCATTGAATCTTCCTCTTAAGCTTTCGGCTCGTGCTCTCTTGACATTCACATTACCACTATAAAATTGAGCAAATTTATCCCACTGCTTAGTAGTAGTATAGTCCTTGATGTCTTCAAATTTTGCATCTGTACAGGCAGCAACAATCTCCATCATAGTAATATTATGTTCATGCCTATCTCTTAGTTGAGAAAGGGTCAGGGGACTAGTGGGCGGTGCAAGGTATCCATTCTCCATTAGTGCGAGGGTAGAATTCCCAATTCTAGTTACATGCAGCTTCATTTGACTTTGCCATATTGTGAAGTTATCTTTGTTTAGCTTTGGCACTTCCCTCTTAAACATTTTGAGACCTTTGTGTTGAAGTCCTTAAAACTTTGTTCCAAGCAACCATAGCTCTAATACCAATTGTTAGAATAACTGAGAGGGGGGTGAATCAGTTATCCATAGTCCCAAATCAAAATGTATAATCCAAAACAATTTACTTAAACTTCTATAGCTCGGTAGCATAAAATACTATACTATTTGTGATTTTACCAATTACCAGTCAATAACATATAATGATTACCGATCAAATCCAACATGTAATATGTAAAGTATGATAACAAACAATCACCACAATGAACACATAACACAAAATATTTAACGTGGAAACCTTGTGAAGGGAAAAACCACTTGGGACCAGCAACCCAAAAATTGTTCACTCTTCTGAAGTGAGGTCTGTGAAGACCCAACCCTGTTAAAGGTTACAAACAAACTACAAGGTGTGACCTTATTAGAGGATTTTAGACCAACAGTTATCATCCAACCAGCATTCACTATGGGGTTGATAGGATAACAAATGTACATTCTATGAATGACATTACAAGACTTACAATTCCACTCAGTTAAGAGATTTGATTGTATACAATGGTTAAATTGTAACAGTAGGTGATCTGATTATAATATAACTTCAATTGCAGATGTTCAAATCTATATTATGCTCATTCAAATCCTCTGATCAATATATCAATTCTGTATCAACAATAATCAATGACTTACTGTCTCTCGGTAATAGCTTTCTGACACTCGGTAAAATCTGCAATTCCATTCTCCTTAGCCAGTTTGATCAGACATACATGAAGCTTGTTCATGTGATAATTCTGTAGTCTCCTTCTTCTACCATAAGTTTCATAATTGAACCCTAGTCTCTTAAATAGACAAGAAAACCATTTTCTTCTCCTCCATTAGATTTTGCCACTTATTCTCCTTCTTCCATTTTGCTGCTTAAACCTTTCTCGGCTGATGTGTCAGTAACATGTTTTAATTCCATCCTTTAGATCTTCCTTGAATTTTTTTAGCTGTCGATCTTTGTAACAAACTTTATCTCCATCTCCTATCATGAGGTACTTTATAGCTCATCAATCCTTATTGACTAAACTAATCATTTAGTTCCTTTCTCTACTTGGTTAACAAAGAAATGTGTCGGTGAACACAAGCTTGATTTATACTATGCTCGGTATACACTACACTGCTCAGTGTATACTATGATGCTTCATCAACTGACCACACCTCCTTGTGTCTTTCAACTCTTTTCCTCATCATAGATGAATGCAACATAATCAAGTCAATGACATAAGGTCATAGTCTCATCAACAAGTTACCCAATGTATTCCTTATCCTCATATGTCATATACATCTTCCTCATGTAGATATTTTTGTTCTTCATCTCTCTTACTCCTTTTCTACAGATGTTTAGGTATTGTAACTTAAAAGATAAGTGTTTTCAAACTAGTTGACATCAATGACAACATATTACTGATTTAATCATATTATATATCTAATCAACAACTCGGTGATATCTAATCACAAATATTCACTTAGGTTCTAAATCAATTGTAGTTCATCAAATGATTGTGTGTTGGTAATATCTATTTCTTATAGTGATTAATACACTTATCTAATTTATGAATATAAAATTATGGAATTAATATGGTGTTTGGAAGTGTTTGTTTCTTGATGACTATTGTTTCAAGAATTGAGGAAAAGAGTATTACAAGCCAAGAGAGAAGAAGATTTTAAACAAGATATGATAATGAATGATAGCCAGCATTACAAACAATGATAAGGATAATGGAGGCCACTGTTTCAAAAGGGAAACCTAGTAGCAAACCAAATAGAATGGACGATAAAACAAAAGTAGAGTGACAGAATGAATGGTGGCAGCGAAAAGTTGATAGGGTTGGTGATTCAAATTTTGTGAGAATGGTGGACTCGTTGGAAATGATAGTGCAGTGAAATGTATGGGAGGACAATGTTAAATAGTGGAAGATGTTTTAAATGGAAAACTTAGAATGGGGCAGAAAACAAAACAAATAGGAGGTGGTCAGCGATCAAAGTGTTACTTGTAAAATATAAAGCTAATCTTTCTAGTACATTCATAAGATTATTTATTCCACATTTAAAACTAAACTATGGTTGAATTTGTAAATACAAATATGGAAAGGGACTACCGCAATCTTGAGATGTCAAATTTTTTGTTTTATGTTACACAATATTTTCAAATATGACTGAAAAGGCATCCTAAACTTGCGCAAAGCCCATACTAAAATTCCAATGTAGAGAAGAAACACAATTAATAATGAGAAGGAATAGAGCCAAATGCGTGTGGGGGAGGGTGAAGATTTATAAGAGTAGTGAGCTATGTAAGGGACTGGCAAAGGATGGAATATGCTAATTGCAGCATACCAAAGGCATGTGATTCCTCAAGAAGCATAGAAATTATTTGATAATAGGCAACAAACTATTGTACAGCCCAATAACTTCACTTACTCCACTATTATTCCTACATGTACAACTGTCGCATCTCTAAAACATGGCTTGTGGATCCATGGAAAGATAAATTAGATGTGGGTTTCAATCTGATATTGTGGTAATTCCCTGATAGACATGTATTCTAAATATGGAAGCCCAACAAGGCACGTGAGTTGTTTGACAGAATGCATAATGCAAAGGTAGTTTCAAGAAATTCCATGATTACAATGTAAGTACAAAGTGGAAGTGTTGATCAGGCTTTAAAAATTTTCAAACATATGCCTCAACAAAAGGTAGTCTCATAGAGTGCGATTATTACAAGATATGCACAAAATGGTTTTGATGAAAAGGCTCTGTAAATTTTTGAGAAAATGCAATTGGTAGGCATTGTGCCAATAACCTTGCTAGTAAACCATGCAATGGGAGATTCAAATAAAGACAAGGGAAAGAATGCCAATATCCCCAAGAATCAAATGAAAATGAAAATGTAAATGCAGCTATGCTAGAAATGGAAATGCAAGCTATGCTATGAAAGGAAATATGCAAGTATTACAAAGCCTCCTAATTAAGCTAGATGAATTAATCTAAAGCACAAATGAAACTAAGCTAAATATGAAGCTATGAATGCCATGATAAATGAAACTAGAATAACATGTAGATGCAAAAGCCAAGAATGCTCCAAATCTTGAAAAGCTCCAAAGTGACCTAGAAAACCTGCAGCATAATATTAGCATAAAAAGTTGGGGATCTAGAATGAAGAAGAGAGCTCTCCTTTTATAAGAAATGAGAAGGAATGGACCATGGATATTAAGAGGAAAAATATTTAATCAATGGTGGAGCATCAAAGAAGATCAATCCATGTGCACAAGATCCCTCCAATGAGAAAATAAGAGTTGACTTTTGTGCCCATATGAGATAGAAAGTGTTTTTTCCCTGTTTGTAAAATAGGAATAATGCTTTATTTGTGCAACTTAGGATAAGAGGAAAAGTGAGGGGCTTTTTATTTATTAAAAGGGGAGGAAATTCCTTTTAAATAAATAAAGATTTTAGGATAAGATGGTTAGCCCATAGAAAATAATCGAATAAATGATAGAACTAGGATTTGATCAAGAATAAGCAATTGATAATTTAGCAAAAGGGGCTAATAGTCTAGGTGACCATTTTTTAGGTGATTACATTTGCCCCTCTTTGACTAATTTGTGATCGATCTGGGAACACATTATGAGAAGTGGCACCATGTCAAGAGGACTCTAAAAATAAAGAAAAGAACATAAAGAAAGATCAAGAACCCTCCATGTCACCCAATCATTTTCATGATGTGTCTCCTCCATCCATGCCTAGGGAGCTCTAAATCGATTTCTAAAGGTTTCCAATCCATGGATTCTCTTGGAAGCAATGATTTAGAGAAGTGCACATCTTAGTGTGTATAGGTGTTAGGAAAAATATCGTAGCTTCATCTTCTTGTAAAAGGGTTGTCGTTTCTGATGATGATAGTTTTGATTATGTCCTATTTGATGGTTACATTATAGATTCTATGGACCCCAATAGGGACAAAAAAGGAAAAATTAAGGTTGTTAGCTTTGTGAAATGCTTTGGATCTCTTCTAGTTAAGGTGAAAAATCCAACCCAGGAAAACAATATTGTGCCTATGGATGTTATAGTCTATAATTTCCCCATTTTGCCTGATAATCCAATTGACATTCTATTCATGAACATGTGGAAATACTTGTGGATATGGAGATCCATAAGGAAAAAGGCTCCTCTATTTTGGAGACCCTGAGTATGAACAAGGATATTAAGGGCTTTATGGATAACTAAAATGCAGTTTTCTCTTGGATGGTAGCTAAAATAAACAACCTATAATATATTATCCCCTCCTCTAATCAATAGTTAGATTCTATTATGGAGAGAATCAATACCATGGCATTGAGAATTAGTAGGCTGAAGGAAGATAATGAATAGAGAATGAAAAATTTGGAGGATATAATTCAAAAGATCCAAGATAAGGTCAAACATGTTGTGGCGGTTAGCAAAACTCCTATGGATGACTCCATTGAGGGTCTCAGAAAGTTTAATGACTAGGAAATGGCTTTTGAGGGTTTAGCTAAAGATATGAATGCATCCACTTTTGAAAGTCTTAAATCAACCAAAAAAGTGCACTTAGAAGTTATGGGTTTGACCAAGGGAGAGGATGCTTTTATGGATAGTGTAGAGATGGATGTTCTATCCAACCCAACTACCAAGTTACACAAGAAGGACAAGGGGGTAAACCGTATTGATAATTTAGTTAGTAAGGTTGGGATCATTAATGTAGATTTCATGCTATTTTCAATGTCGCTAACTTAGCTGATAAAGTATCTCAGGGTCTTATCTTCACATCCAATTTCATCAATAGGGCTCATTGATATAGCATTCCTCTTGTGTCATTGATGGGACTTTATCGATATGGCTAAGTGGTACATGTAATCCAAAGGGTTATTATCAATAGCAGAACCTACATCGATAATGTAATATTGATATGACATTCCTTGTGTCTTCTCAATAGAAGTTTTTGGCACATCTAGAAAAATTGGTGGAGTTTTTAAGAGTTTCACCAAAATGACTACCTACACCGATAAAGAGGAAAATGATATATCTTCCTTTAACATTCATCGATGTTGTCTTTTTGGTGGGAGTTGGTGATCTATTAAGATGTTGTGGGTTTTATCAATGTACCTTATTTCATTGATAACGACAAGTCAATTCATTCAAACTATGCCATTACTATTGTATACTCTTGGTCAATTTCCTCTAGTTGTCACATTCCAATTTATTTATTGCAGGTGGTCCTCAAGCCATGTTTCTATGCCATAGAGGAACTTCAAGGTTAGAGGGCTTTTCATGTGGCCTCCTATCATTTATTTGAACAACTTATGTATGGATATCTGATTCTTATGGTCTGATTTGATTTCTTCTATCTCCTACAACTTGACTCAACCCTAGTAAAGGGTTTGAAATTCATGATGTAATCAGATTTATGACTAATCGATAAAGGAAAAAATTGTACATATTCTTTGGGGTTCTACTCTAGTTTATTTGTAGTATCTATTCTTTGAAACTATAATTTTATTTTACCATACATTAATAAAAATCCTAGTTTTCCATTTTTTTACCATTTTAACTATCTTTTTCTTGTTTTTCCTTGTGTTGAATGTTTCTATTTTGTCTTTTAATTTGTTATGTTGTGTTTAAACTGTTTATGAGTGTTAGATTATGGATATTATTCTTCCTTTGAACATCTTATTTGTTTTGATCTACATATGAGTCCTTGGAGGATAGATTAAAGTTAAGATCTATTTATTTTGGGAGGCCTTATTAATATTACATGCATTTATAGGAAGTGAGATTCATGTTTTAATTTGGTGCATCACCCCTTTCCCATTCTACATATCCTTATCCTTTACCCTAGAAGTTTTGGTTATAGGTGCAACTTTATTGTAAGGAAGCCGACCTTCTCTAGAGGCTCAAATTCACATTTCAAGTCCAAAACATGGAGGTTTTTTCCATGTTCAAAAGGTTGTTTAGGTCATTAAAATTCACCTAATCAAGGGTGCAAAATTTTCTCACAATAGTTTTTGGCATGCCTAGTAGTCCTCATTCTGGTATGTATAAGATCACCTCTGATATTTAATGATTATGACCCTCTATGTCATGAAGAGGCTTCCCCCACTCCCTCCTTTTCTCAAGATCATATTGAAATCAACTTGGTTATCACCTTGGCTTTTCTGCAACATGCAATGACCAGTTTTTTCCACCTGCTTATCACCCTTCCACCCTTGCCCACTACTTAGCTAAATTACATATTAATGGTCTTAGGGACCACATTATGTATCTTCGGAATAGGTTTATTAACCCCAGCTTGGGTTTGGGTAGTCCCATAATAGTGAGTTACACTTTTTTACTGACTGTGAAACTGAAATGAATATTCTAAAAAATAAATTCGCATTCAGGCACCTATTGTTGAAAATCTGTTAAGAATTTGAAGATGATGTAAACAAATGATTTTTAGCATTTTGTGTGCATATTGTAAATATATTTTTAATTTTTTGGAATTGATTTGTATCTATTTTTCAATCTCCTTCAAAAATTAGTTTTTAATATATAAAACAACATTTTTAAGTAGAGACATTGACTTAGTACTCCATAACTTTTTTTTTCTAAAAGGGATAAAAATGATTCTTTTTAATTTAGATTTTTAAAACTGATATCTAGTGATTGCAATTGGTTGCAATTGATTATGTTGAATATTTTATATTTTTTTAAGTTTTGAAGTGACGTTAACTATAATTTTGACATATGTGCACTTGAACATACATAACATTTTCTATATGTATCAAAATTCAATTTTAATTCTTTTTTTGTTAAAAAGAGGACATCAATACCTAGTGCCTAGATATTTTGACTTTTTTTTCTTAGTTGACTATTTTTCCATAAGCATTGAACATAGAAGTTGATAAATGGTGAAGAAACAATATTTAGTAAAACTAGAAATACAAAGTCTTAATAAACTCAATATATATTAAAATTATAATCATTGATTTTTTTTATGAATAGTATAATCTTGCATCTAAGCTTTTTAAATGAGTTAATCTAATCCCCCAAAAGATAAAGTCAAAGTGATTTTTTGTCAGCATTTTAATATGTGCGAATGAAACTCCATTACATGTATCATTGAGAAGTAGATAGGATATATCAAATATTTTTTGATGTAAGAGGCTTTGTTCTAATCATTTTCAATCAATTCCTTCAAATATGACTTCTCAGGGCTTAAATTCTCTGATTTTCTTAAAAATGTGTGATTTCAACAAAAAATAGGATGTTAAAAAATGTGTAACCCACTATTGCAGGGTCATCTGTTTCAAATTAGGTTCCAAAACTTAATAAATTTTCCTTCAAACAAATGTAATGTATCATATCATATCATTGAATTAATGAAAAGTAGCAATAATAACTATAAAGCACAAAAATCATTAATCTATGGCTCATAACATAGCTACTTCATTAGAGAATAGTTAATTTTACTATTCCTCACCTGCAAAAGTATTGGGATTATGGAAAGGTGAGTTACAAAGATGGGATGGGTGAATCAGTAACCCTACAAAATTTTTTGATCTTAATCCTTGTGATAATGTATTTCATTAACCAAGTGTCATTTTTATCATAACCATTCATTCATAACATATCTGATATATAAAATTCTTCTAATCTAATATGTAAAAATTCATGAAACTTCATACACTTGACACATATATTTTGGTATTGACAAAAACCCTTATTGCAATAAAAAAACTACGGTGGGGTTGACACCCACAAAGCCTCACTACTATAATAATAAAGTTGTGTGTTAGGGACTACAATTTTTTATAACTTCTGATGATCTTACCCTGTTAGGAGTAACATTTGAGACATATTAATATCTACCTTGTTATAGGATTTTAACTACATTGTTAAGTGTGCACTCAGTTAAGAGGTTTACAAAAGACAATTAGGTCTGCTATGTTAAGAGATTTTGTTTGCAATAATTGTTAGAAAGTAACAGTAAATTGATTTGGATGTAGAAACTTTGTTGAATATCAGATTTTTTTAGCCCTTAACTAATATCACCTCTCTACTGTGAGAAACAAAGTAACCACCAGACCTGAGCTTCATTAGGGAAATGTCAACATCCATGCTAGAGAGAAGATGGGGGAAAGACATAGCTGAAAGGAGGTAGAGAAAGATAGTGTCATGGCATCAATATCCCAGTCCCGGGTGCTTTCTTTTTGTTTTTTTCCTTTTTGATCGGTTATGTTTTGCTATGGTTTCTAGGTCTTTGGCATATTTCATGGTTGTTCTACTTAAGCTACTTTTTAAACTTTTGAACACCACTTTGTATTTGTTGTGGGTTTCAGGAACCCTGTAAAACTTGTTTTACTTAATCAAAAACTGATATCACCTCTCTCTGATAGATTTGTCTTTCAAATAGTTCTTAGTAGCCTCTGGTTTGTCTCTGAGATAATCCTTGAATACTCTATCAAAATGTTAACATCATAACTTAGTCTGATCTTCAGATGTCTCTTGTAGGTGACTACTTCTCATGTGTATTTGATCTGACATCTTGAAAATTCCTATATCATAAATATTTAACCTAATTATGGTTATGGAATCATCTAGAAAAAACTTGATCAACGATCCAGATGCATGACCTAAATCAAAACTGCATAGGGATCATCACCAATTAATTACTACATCCCCAATAAATATGTACCTCGATGTATGTAAGCCATTTTCCTCATTTTTAGTGTCATTCCAAACTTCTACATCAATCCTATATCACTTGGTAAATATTGCATTTCAGTCTTGATAAAATATTGTTGCTTGGTAAAATATTGCAGTGGTGCTTGGTTATAACTGTACTTGTTATGCTCAGTAATCATCTGGCTCGATGTCTGTGCTCGGTCAAGACTGTACTTGGTTACCTTGTCATTCTTCCTTGTGCTCTTCTCAGTTACTATACTTGGTGTTTTTACCAAGTAGTTTATTTTCTCCCCTTACCGACTATATGTGTGATACTAATGACAACTCTTAATGTAATTACGTGTAACAAAAATATCTCACTAATCACACCTCATTAGGTACAATTTTAGGGAACCTACTCTACAAGCACTAATTTTTTCACTCAACTTCCAAAATAAATTTTGGAATAGAGAGGGTTATTCCACTTCACTACAAAATAGTAATTTCAGTACCGTTTTGATTGCAATAACTTAAAACTCAATTACCTTCTTATT
Organism: Chamaecyparis obtusa; assembly: GCA_027943335.1. Classification (NCBI taxonomy): domain Eukaryota; kingdom Viridiplantae; phylum Streptophyta; class Pinopsida; order Cupressales; family Cupressaceae; genus Chamaecyparis; species Chamaecyparis obtusa. The sequence goes on along the minus strand of BSBK01009311.1, from coordinate 399,187 downwards.
TGATTTTAAATATTTCAGAGAATTAAACATCATAACTCAACATTCTTGCATATTAGACTTCAATCAAAACTCTCAATAGTGATACTAAAATCCTCTGAATCTTATTTACTTCTCAAATCATCCTTATAATATCAAATCTATAGAAGTAAAAAGGTAAACATATTGAAAAATTACAATAACATTGTAGAAGACTTGCCCTATTCTTCAACCAAATTTCTAACAATGTTCAAGTCATTTTGTAATATTGTAAATTAAATAGACTTCATTAAGTCTTTGAAAAAAATTATATAGTATCTAATTTGCAAATATATTCTAATACATATGTTAACCTTTTCATAGAATATTCAATATATTGTCCATTCTCTTTACTTTGAATACAACTTCATTTATTTATTTTTCAATCATCCTCCATCCATTTGAATAAATAGTTACACCCATCAAACTAAAACAATAAGTAACTATTCAATTTCTATCAAAGAAGTTAATTGTTGAAGTTTGAAAATAAGTTTTTAAACTTAAAATATCACTTCCACATACATTAGAGAGTAAATACCAACCTTTGGGACTTTTCTAATGAATAATACCATGGATATAAAAATATATGCATTTTAAGTCAAATAAATATTTTTTTGTTATTTTTTTCTTGTGAATATGCAATTACCAGGTCCTATCACTCTATTTCCATGAACTACTACATGTTCCTGTCATTCTAGTGACTTGAAAAATAAAAACTTATGTTGCTACACGTTGATTTAAAACCTCACATGATTTTTCTTCATTGAGACTAGAAGAGATTATAATATGAAGTATGTAATGCATCTTGAATATTGTCCTTTATCTAAAACTCAATCCTCAACTTTTCAATCTTAATAAGAATGTTTCATATCTATACCAAACTCATATCTTAAAAAACTTTGAAACTGTGGTAAGCATCAACTTTTGAATTAACCTTTGCTAATAACATCTTTTATTGATATATTATGAATATTAGTGTTGACATCAATGACATGTCAATGTCAACATATACATGTGTGAGTTTGTGTGCGTGCATATATTTATATATGTATATGTATGTATGTATACATACATACATACATACATACATACATATATACATACATGAAACTTTTAAAGTTATCTATCAAGAAAAATTATAAATTTGAGGATTCAATTTAATGCCAAGCTGACATTTGTCTTACCCCCTATCTACAATTATGAAACATAAATAATAACATTATAAACATGATATTCTTAAATATATTAGCATAATGTTACATTTTTTTTTTTGAGGTTCCTAATTTAATGTTTCATAATGTTAGTTTGTGATCTCATATTTCAAAATGTTGGTACAATCAAACCTTGATTAGTAATACAAATAATATTTACAACCTTTTTTATTTAGAGTATCAAACTTTTACTTCCCGTTGATAATTTAAAATGAACATTTATTTACCTTATTAACCTTCTACACCATAAGGGATCATAAGCAATACATTTTACGAAATCAACATTTTCATTTATAGAATTTTAGGTTGTTTGTATCTAATAAAGTTACAACTTATAAATCTCAATGGATAAATGTTCAATGTTAACATTTTAGAATTTTCCTAAATTTCTAATATTAACATTTTAAAAATTTCCAAGAAAATGAACAACTTCAAATGAGCTCACTTATTCGCCTTTTATCTATTATACTATGCCATTTTTTCAACTTTAATATATTGAAGAATGATAACTTATCTACTAAACACACCACATATACACCAATCTCAATACATTTAATTGCTCAATTTTACTATAAAACATTGGATACTATATAAAATATCTCATAATTAAAAACTCACTTCATATTAGTAATGTCTTCTAATATTAATAGTGGTAATTGTTAGAGACACTAATATTATTCATAGAACCATATAACAATAAGACAACAATATGGCTTCTTATTACGTTGAAGGCATTTCTTATATGAAACACATCCAGCTGGGTTAACTTGATCGATGGATGGCTTGCATGCCATACACATGCAAGATTATTGAAATGATCAAGATCATCCGTGGATTTTGAAAAAAACCTAAATTTGTTACTTTTTTGCCATGTGAACCGATAATTAACTGCCTAGTAACCGGAGTTAGGTTTGCAGTTTAGAAGACAAGCGTTGCTTATTTCTTCATTTCTATCTATTTTACTTTCTGTAGCGCTGACAAATTTTTTATCAGTGGTACTTCCTTCCATTTTACTTTTTGCAATGCTGATTAATTTGTCGGAAGTGATAGAAGTACGAGGTAGTGACAATTCGAGTGTATTCTGACGAGTCGCTCATTTACCGATGTGGCATTAAATTATTATACTTTGTAGGAAACTGGTGAGATGAGAAGGACATAATTAACAATGCAGCACCCGATCGCCTGTGTGGTTGATGAACACAGTGGTGAAGGACTAATTTAGAGATCTACCGAAGAGTTTAGTTGGTGAATCTCGAAATAGTCTTCATGTTAGAGAACACATTTGGAGAACTCAAGATAACCCTTTTGAATCATCTGGTAATAAAGTAAGATCGATGGTTGTCACATGATCAATAGATCTAAATAGTTTCCTTTTGAACACATGACAACCATTGAATCTTTGCATAGTGTCAGTCCTGCAGAAGCCTTAGAGGCTAGAATCTTTTCTTGTCTGGTGAATTTAGAATCTCTTATAGATCCAATAGTTGTTGTAGGACCGTAAGGAATCTTTAAGGCCCTTGTGATCATGCACTAGCCATTGATCTTGTTTACAAGCCATCACATGGGCCCAACCTTTAAGGATTCTACCGGGCTAGCAATTCTTTAGGTAATCAATGGTCATCATATGTTCGCAAGGAATATTTTGTGCCCTCACGATCATGCGACAACCTTTGATCTTAGTTTATTCCCAAGAATTTCCACAAGGTGGACCCATTGCCAGGTGTATACATATGTGCCTTTCTAATTGGTCAAAGGTATTTCCTAAAGTGGCAAATGTCATTAGGCCTCACGCTCGGTAAGAAAAATAGAATGACCGCTTGTTGGTTATTGTGACATGGATGATTCTAATTGGTCAATCCAAGGGGGGCTGGTTCCTTAAGTTATCATCAGTAGAGTAAAGATCTAATGGATTTCGTATGCTCGCAAGGAATCTTTTGACCCTTTACAATCATGCACGGGCCATTGATATGGTATTAAGGCCACCGTGCCTTACTTTATGACTAGTCATAAAAGAAAATGAATACTGACCATTAGATGCAAGATCTAAGGGTAGTGATAAATCCAACATGTCATGTGGGACCTGTGTAATTCATTGGAAGGTTTATTGTCAATGCATCTTGATTGGATAGTTCTCGTATGTTCACAAGGAATTTTTCCAAGCCTAACAATCATGCAACAACATTTAGATCTTAGTCTAATAAGGATCAACACACCAAATTCAAACCTGAAACAAAATTGGTGTGAAATTGAATTTTTTGTTGAATGGTGACAATTCGGTTACTCAAAGAAGTAATGGCTAGATTGTGTGGAGTAAAGTGCTGAAAAGAATGTGTTTTATTGTAAATATATTGAAGATTTGTGTGTCTGTAAAAATACAAAGAGATAAAGTTTGCAAAAGGCTGGGTGAGAAAATTTGGATAGCTAGTTATCATTGCCTCAGAAATTTCCAAAAAAGGTTGGTTAATATTTATCCAATTCTTATCCTGGTAAATAGCATCATAATTGTGTTGTATTTTCTTTACTCCAATTATAAAGAATCTCAAACCCTAGAATGCTGCCAAGAAAGGGTTTGTCTGGGAAGGTTTTATACAGTGATAGGAGTTTACATGAAGATTTGTTAGAATTATTACCTAATTCAATAATTGATTTGATGAAAGCCAAGAAATTAACACCAAACAACTCTAGTGTAAAGGTAGCAGATAGTTTATATGACACAGGAAATTATATTATTGATTCTAAGATTGGTACACTCAATGCAAGTGGCAGTTCTGATATCACTAGTTTAACATTGTTGAAAGTATGGTTTAGCCAGATAAATGCCCCTCCTCCCACCAGCAATATATGGAAATTTGACCTAGGAAATCTTGTGGTGCCTGGTGTTTTCATAGATGCAGATCTAATGATTCAAGTTGCCAAGAATTATGACCCAATTACTAAGGAAATTAGGGATGGTAGAAGAAACCTGTTAATGAAAATCTCTTTTGAAGAAATCAGGATGGTTTTTAAGCTAAGTGAACCCTCCAATGACCTAGAACAAATTGATTTTGAGGAATTGAAGAAAGTGTATGATGCACAGAGGAATTATCTTAGAAATGATCCTGTAAAGGAATTTTGTGACAAAATTGGGAAAATGATTATCATGGAACCAAGTACATAGGAGCCCTTCAAAATAGATTATTTTGACTTGAGAGCAAGAGGTGCATACTGGTCACTATGTCAAATCTTTGGGGAAGATGTTGAAGAGAGAATGCTAGTACATTTGATGTATATGATGGTCCAAATTTTATATCCATACTTGTCAGTTACATTTGACTTTTCCCCTTTCATTGCTGACTTAATTCATAATGGATTAGTAGGAATCTAGAAAAATAGAGTTGATAAGCCATTTTGTTGGTTCTCTTTCATGGTGTGTGTTTCCTATTAAATAAATTTTTACTTCATTTATATGCGGCAATTTGCAAAGCTGTGTCAATGTTAAGTTGCAAATTGAACTGTGAACTTTGAACTTGAACCGCTCAGTTCAAAGTTCAATATATTTTCCTCCAAAAGTGTCATGTGTATGTTGTGTCTTATAAAAGCCTCCTCTAGCCGTGTTCACATGTTAGTGTGTAAATGTTGAATTTAATCTTGAACTTTGAACCTCAGTTCAAAGTTCAAAGTTTACACTAGAATCTGCACTTCTACAATTTTACACTAAAAGTCTCCCAAGTATGATTTTGAAATCGTATTTTATATTTCTTACTTGAGCTTCTCCTCAAAGTTTTTGGGGCCCAACACAGTTGTTCTATGTGCATAAAAATTAACAGATCATGAATCATGTACTTTGAACCCAAATTTTATGGTTCAAGGATCGATTCCCGAGGTGTAATAATACTCAGATATCAGCCGTGAGCCAAATCTTTATCACTTGGCATTGAAATGATTGATATGATAGGAAGAGTGGTGCCACCTCAACTCAGGAGATTTTCCTACTAAATGAAAGTGTGTGAAACAGGATGTTATCATTTATTGCGGTGTGAAAGTGAATTAATGATAGTTTATCATGAAGTGATGGGAAGCGAAGAAAATGTGTATTTATTTTTCCCTCTCTTTACATTTCTTCATTCTGTTCTATTATCTTCTAGAGGTGTTTTGGGAGATGTGAGGTAACTTTCTCGAAAGGCAGGAACGCGGTGAGTTTCACAGCATCCTTGGCCCTGTAATTCATTTGAGCTTCTGCATTTTAAAAGAGCTATCTTTGTAAGAAGTTTGCAAGATTGTATTTCAGAATGTCTTCTTCCAAAGTAAAATTCATGAAAGAAAATAGATTTTCTCCAATTAGTTGTTGTTTACCTAAAATGAGGGATATAGCTATAATAGATGATGATATCAGAGAAATAGTTTCAAGGCTGAGGAAAATGATAGATGAAGCCATATATGTTAGGATTGTAGAAAGTGGTTTGTTAGAAGCCGCTACTTTTCCTGAAGTAATTCCATTCCTGGAGTTAGTAATAGAATGTCGTAACAGGTATAGCAAGGTTGAGAAGTGCATTAAAATAGAAAGTGGTGAAGTTCTAGTAAACATTGACAGAACAATAATAATGGTCACCCTTAGGATTCTAGTAGTTGAAGTCTATGGAGACTAGAGTATTAGTAAAGCTATAGTGGACTTGGAGAAGAATAAGATGGAATATAGAAATAATATAGCAAGAGACTGGGTGTTAAACCCAGAGAAGGGTGGTTCCCATTTGCCTAGACCTCTTAGAAAGGATCACTTGTTCAGGGAGGTTAGGGATATAATGGTAATGTTGAACAAGATCAAAGGTAACCACATAGATACCAATTGGGAAGACTGGATGTACATTTTTGTACAGGCTATCCTAGACGTTGGTAATGCTATTAACTAGGCTGATATAATAGTTGAACAATTACATGAAAGTTTATCCTAGCCAGCTTTAATTTCCAATTTTTATATGTCTTCATACCTCTTTTATATTCTCACCATTTGTAGAATTTGAGATGGTCTGCCTCATCAAGAATGGAATAGCAGTATGCCCATCTATGAATACCACCCCTTATTACAAAAATAAAAACATCCTATGGGTTTTAAGAAGGTGCATGATACCTTTTCCTCCAAATTGGTCTTCGAATTAAGAGGAAACCCTAATTGCAGGATATTAGAGGAGGCTATGGAATTTCTAAAAATCTATGGAAGTTTTTATATTCAGTTTCCTAATTTTACCTATTTAAGAGTAGGAGGTTTTAGTGATGCTCCGTTAAAACTTCGCAGGTATTGCCCAAACAAGTGCAATCTTCTTGAAGTAAGAAGATAGTTATTAATTGTTGAAAAGAAGTACAAAGTCAAGAGAGGTATTGGTGCCTTCTTCCCACTTGAACTAGGACATTACAAATTCTGTCTGATGCATGACTTTGCCTTTTTGACCAATGAATTGAAAGAAATGAATCTCCAGCCATATTAGGCCAGGAACTACTTTGATAGCAAAGGTTTTGTTGAGAGTCATTTTATAGTCGATGCAATATTCCTTCATCAACCAGGTTTGGAAGATTACTGGGATGATTACATAGATGAGGTTGAGGTCACTAAGAGATTGTGTTCTAGGTTTTCCATCAAACAAATCACTACCTTCAATCTACCTTTCAGCATCAGAAATGTTAAGGAGGAAGATGACAATACATCATAGCCAGAAAATGCAGTATCAAGAGCTGAAATGGTAATAAGAATAATTGACTGGCTGGCGAAAGAAGAAGAAAATGTGAAGTCTCTAACTAAGGAAGTTTTCAGGAAGACATAAAAATGGCTCAAGGCTCAGAAGAAGAAGATCTTAGCTACCCCTATGTTGGGAACCAGAAAGAGTCCAAGCACTCATAAAATTGAATCCTCCCATGTTTTAACTAATAAGACTGAATCATTGCTTTCTATAGGTGTTTTATTTTCTCTAGAAATTCCTGAAGATTCAGAGTTGATTTCTAATGATGCTGTGAAGTTTACAAGATAGAAGAACAAAAGAAGTGAGAAGGAAGATTCTCCTTTTTGCATTGTCCTAGATTCTGACACCGAGGAGCCTAGCATAAAGAAATTCAAAATTTTGAGAAGAGATAAGGCATCCAATATGGATTCAAAATCAGCTGAAGGTGATGGGATTTCAAGTCAACAAGAGCCTATTACTCTGAGGAATCCCAGTACCACTATTTCCCTACAAAATGTGAGTCCCTGTTCACCAAATTGGATGGATCTAACTATGAATAAGAAGAGGAACATTGTGTCTACCTCAGTACCTATTGGTGATTTGGTCAGTAAATACCTTGGAAAGTCCCCCAGAACAAAGAATCCTAAAATGGAATCTATGGTGGATGTGGATTCAATCACGGGTCATTGGGTTGCAGATATTTTCAAGCCCAACTCCAACAAGACCAGTGCCAAAGTCACCGAGAAAGATTTTATTGTGGACAAGGTGGATTTAGGAGTGTCCTCACGAGCTGTTGATCTGAAGATTTTGACTTTAGCAAACAAGAAAATCAATCATAGAGTGCTGAAAGATGTCGAAGACAAAGCAAAGCTGAAGCAAGATTTATGCGAAATGGTGAAATATATCCATCAGTTGTAGAATCCCATAAATCAACCTTTGGTAATGGTACTGCTAAGTCTAGATTTCAAGTTTCCAAACAATGAAAAATTTCTTGATCAGGTACATAAAGAGAGATCCCTCTCTAAGGCATTCTATAATTGGATGGGGGAAGTTGGGGAGATGGTTAATCACTTCTCTCAAGCTTATGAGAGCTCAACTAATTGTTCTTCTAAATTGGTATCTACCTTAGAGGCTAAAGTCAAACTCTGGGAAGGAAATAAAGATAGTCTGGAGATAACAATAGCTAATATGGAAGAACCTTTCAGCTATGGCATGGAAAAGTTCTTGTCTGAGAAGAAAATTCCTAATGCTGATAGTAGTATCCTCTTTGTGGAAAAATTAAATGAGGAATGGTGATGTACCTTAATTGATCAAGGTATTGAAGAGTCAGAATAGATTCTAAAGATAGTAACCTATGTTAAGGAGGTTGTCAACAACCATATAAATTGTGTCTACAATCTATCCACAAGAGAAGTAAAGACAGGAATAGATGAGGCCAGGATGAAATAATCCTTCACTAGAAAAGAACAAGGTTTAAAAGATGGAAAAGAAATGGTAGCCCAAGACTACTCAGTCATCACCAGGGTACAATCATTGATATATATATATATATATATATATATATATATATATATATATATATATATATATATATATATATATATATATATATATATATATATATATATATATATATATATATATATATATATATATATATATATATATATATATATATATATATATATATATATATATATATATATATATATATATATATATATATATATATATATATATATATATATATATATAACAAATAGCAGTATTTCTATTAGATCAATGTGTCTAGTTAATACATGTGTGTTAATTTTAGTTGGAATTAATTTCATGTTGCTACAATCTGTGTATGTGTTTCAAAATCATTCATACATTCCTTTTCAGTGTTGTTTCAGTACATGTTGAATCGATCTTTCTGGGAATTTTCCTTATAATCTCAGTTAGTTGGCTTAGATAAATGTGGATTCTCTCTCAGAGCATAAATCTCTTAGCAATAATTTTATATGAGTTTTAAAGAGCCTTTTTGTACTTTCAGGTCAAAAGTATACATTTCTTTTATAGTTTTCATTATTTTCAAATAAGTGAATTGTCAAGATTGATCTTTATATAAGATAGCTACTCCTTTGATCGCAAAGATTTTTGTCATGAGTGAAAAACTCAACTGTTGTATGAGTTTTTCCTTCATCTTGGGCTAGTGTATTTGTAATTTGTTATATTTTTATTGAGGAAAATCTATATACTAACAGATTTTTGGAGACTCTACTAGGGAGACTTATAAGTAGACTAGATCTTAACTCTTCTCTTTTAATATTCAATTATGGTGCTACGTGCTAAGGTCATTCCTGGGTAGGAAGAGCTTCCCCCAGTGTTACAACCTAATGTTCACTTTACTGATACACAAGAAGACATTATTGCTGATTTGAATAGTACTGCTTGGAAATTAAGAACAAGTGGTCAGCAATACCAACAAGTAAGATTAGTAATTGAGGAAGAAGAAGAGATTAGAGAGTGGTTGAGATGTTTTCCCTTGGCTTGACCAGAAGATGTAGAAAATAGAACAGCCCAAAGACCTAGAGGATAATATTTTATTTTTGTATTTCTATTTTAGTCCTAGTGAAAGCTGGCAGGAAGGAGATATACCTGAGGGGATAGAGAAAAATGACTGGTTCATGAAGATTTTGAGGCCCTTGAGTAATTGAATTTTAACCTTGATATTCCTTTGAGAAGAAAGACTCAAACAACTAGTAGAACCTCCTCTCCTATCAAGTCTACTATTCCTATTTTAGGTTTCCAAGCTCTCACATTATCTAGCACATTAACCCCATCCATCTTTAATCCTCAACCCCTAAATTTCTCTCTGCCACTCATGGCCCAAAATCAACCATGGGGTGCTTAGGTTGGTCCTCTGGACCTTATCAAATTTTAAGTTGCAAGCTTTACCCAAAGGGGCTAGAGAGGTTCTGCCCAAGTTCAGTGGTGATGGTAAAGTTTCTCCAAGTGATCATGTTAATGCTTTTAATACTACATGCAGTGTGCTAAGCGTTGGCACAAAAGATGTGGTGATACGTCTTTTTGTTCAGACCTTGATTGAAACTCTAGTAGACTAGTTTCATCATTTTCCCAATGGGTCCATAGCAACTTGGAATGGCATGAGGACAACTTTCATGGCTCATTTTAAAGCAACCAATGATGAACATTCCTTGTTATTGCAACTCTCCCAATTAAAGAAGGAAATGCAAGAACCTATGTGAGAATTTATAGCTAAATTTAACAAGCTCTTGTAGCAGATTCCTATTGCTCATCATCCTAGTGATGAAAATAGAAAGGGGTTCTTTGTGAATGCTATGCCCCCTGAAATTAGTTTCCATCTTAGATGAGGAAGAGTAGTAGACCTACCAGCTACCCAAGCATTAGTAGTAGAGCTTGAAGATGACATGATTACAGTTGGGAAATGGAGAAGAGATGTTCAGACTCTTGGTAATCAAGCTTCTACATCACAGTCTTCTAATCCTATAGTTTAGAGACTGGTAAATGATATGATTACCTTAAAAAGGAAATTAACAAAAACTTCCCCTGCTCCATATCAAGACATTCCTAGAAGATATCGAGGCCAAGGAGCAAGAAATTATGTAAAGAAATCAAATACATTAACGTATCAACCTAGACTTCAGATTGAAGCACCTCCTACTAAAACCAACATGTGTATTTTCCACTTGACTGATGAGCATGATGGTGATTCTTGTCCTGAGATGGTGTGGTACAAGAAAATGGAGGCTAATAAAGACACCATTGTGGAAATTCCTGGTAATGAGGATAACTCTGGAGGACCTGGCGATTCCATAAGTTATTATCTCAAATATGAGTCTGAGTCAGAATGAGTTAGTGACATTCTTACAACTCTAGAGCATCCCTCATGTTCAGTGCTTACTCAAGCGTAGCAGGGTAATAAAAACCATAGTCATTCTCCATCTCCTTTTCAAGGCAAGAGAGGTAAAGAACCAATAAAACAAGCTGACATCAATACAAAGACTCCAGGGAGTGAACCCATAAGGATTAAAATCCTCAAAAGGTCATATTCTGAACCAACTTTTGATTTTATAAAATTTTGTAAATCTGGTAAAATTTAGATATCCCCTACTGAATATTTGAAGTCAAATCCTGGTGAATTAGACAAGTTGGTTGCTTATGTGAAAGGTTCTTCTCATGTTGTTCAGTCCAATCAAGTAAACACCACATCCACTAATGAAACCCCTATGGAACCAAATGTAAAACAACCTAAGATTAGCGAGCCTATCATTAATCATGAATCCTCAGAACCTACTCCAATTATAGGGAAACCTGAGCCCTTTTATGTCTCATTGTTCATCCATGGTCAGAAGCTTAGTAATTGTATCATATATTTTGGAGCTTTTGACAATATCATGCCGCCCTCGGTAGCAAAAGCCCTTGATCTACGTTTGAAAAAAACTTTTGGTAGGTGCTACTCCATGGACTCTAAACAAGTCCATTTGATTGACCAAATCAAAGATGCTCAAGTTGCTTTAGTAGCTTTCCCCGAAGAAAGGCTCAAGGTGACCATTTTGGTTGCTGATATTCCAACAAGTTATGGAATGCTCTTGAGTAGAACCTTTTGTAGAAATCTAGGTGGAGAGATCAAATTGGATTGGTCTCAAGCTATTGTTCCCATTGGAGATAAAAAAGTTACTCTTCAACCTAAGACTAAATGAAAGTACATATTTTTTCCCTCTGATGATCCTAAGTCTCATATTTTGTACCAAGAGACTGATTTCTCTAATTATTTGATCATGCCAGAAATCAAAGTCATGAATGAAAATAATGACGAGGAACTATGGACCTTAGAATTTCATGGTAGTTTTTCATCCAGTGGTTCAGGGGCTGGAGTGGTTTTGATATCACATACTGAAGAAATATTCCCTTTTTCTTACAAGCTTGAGTACGAGAACACAAATAGTACTATAGAGTATGAAGCTTTATTACTTGGGATTCTAGAAGCTAAGAGGAAGGGCATTAAAATACTTAAAGAAAAAGGTGATGCCGAGCTAATTGTGAAATGGGTTAGGGGAAAATATGCAGTCAGAAATGATAGAATGAAACATTACATAAATAGAGTCTTGGATGAAATCGAAGGATTTCAGGCTTTTTCTATTGAATCCATTCCTATTGAAAAGAATTCTAGAGTAGACACTTTAGCTAGTTCTACACCATTGTTGATTCCTCATCTTGACTTCGGTAGTGATCAGTATACTATTGAGCTCATCCATCGACCCAATGTTCCTAATAATGCTAATACTTGGTAGGTTTTCAATGATGATGCTCATGTGTTGTCCTTTCTTCAAGGTTTGGAAACATTTTCCTCTATTTTCTTTGAGAGTTCAAAATCTGAATGCCAAGAGTTTTGTTCTGATGAAAAGGTTGAAAAAGAAGAAAAGGTTATTCAATTAAAAGGAAACCATATTCCTAAAGGCCTTGTAAATATGGAAAAGTTGTTTGATTGTAATGATTGCTTCATTGGTCAATCTGATGGGACAAAAGAGGATCAGCCTGATAGTTATGAGAAAATCAATATTGGAAGTAATGAAAACCTGAAGTTTGTCAACCTAGGTATATGTTGTAATCCAATGGAGAAAGAAGTGTTTACAAAATTGTTGTGGGAATTCTGAGATGTTTTTTCTTGGTCATACGAGGATTTAAAAGATTTTAGAAAAGACAAGTTTCGACATCATATCCCTTTAAAGCTAGGAGCTAAACCCTTCAAACATAAATTAAGGAATTATAATCCTAGAGTTGCTAATGCCATTTTCTGAGAAGTTGATAAAATGCTTAAGGAAAAAAATAATTTATCCAATTCATCATTCAACCTGGGTGGAAAAAATTGTTCCTATTCATAAAAAGAATGGAGAAATTCAAATTTGTGTTGATTTCTGAAATCTCAATCAGTCAAGTCTGAAGGACAATTTTGCTCTTCCTAACATGGATCATATCCTTCAAATGGTAGTAGGCTTTGAAATGATGTCAATGCTGGATGGATTTTCAGGGTATAACCAAATTAGTGTGGCCCCAGAAGACCAACACACGATGGCATTTACTACTCCCTAGGGTACATTTTCATATAACCGAATGCCATTTGGATTGATTAATGTAGGAGCAACTTTCCAGCGGGCCAGGAATTCCTCCTTTAGTCATTTAATGAATAAGGTGATCATGGTGTATCTTGATGATATGACTATTTTCTCACGTAGAAGAAAGAAGCATCCTAAACACCTGAAACTCATTCTCCAAGAATGTAGGAATCAAGGGATATCTTTAAATCCCAAGAAATCAATTTTCTATGTGACTGGAGGAAAATTGTTAGGTCACATAGTTTCAGAGAAGGGAATTGCAATAGACCTAGAAAGGGTGTGAGTGATTTAGCAATTGTGTTTACCATCCCATAGGAGTGGAATAAGGTCTTTCTTTAGATAGATAAATTTTTTGAGGAGATTTGTGCTAGAATTTTTAGAAACAACTAGACCCATGGTCAACTTTTTAAGTGAGAAAACATTTAGATGGAATGATGAGGCTAAGAAATCTATTGATAAAGTTAAAGAAGCAATTGCACATGCTCTTGTCCTTGCTCACCCAAATTTTCATAAGGATTTTGTGATACACTGCTATGCACCAGAGCATACAATGTCAAGAGTCCTGTTGTAGAAGAATGAGGCAAGTGAGGATGTGCCTATTTCTTTTGAGTGTCCCTCTAAAGAATCATGAATTGAAGTACTCTCCCACAGAAAAATAGGCTTACGTAGTAGTAAAAGCGATAAGGCAATTTAGGTGTTATATTTTGCATTCTCATTCCACAGTGTATGTCCCAAATTTTTCTATCAAAAGTATACTAACTCAAAAAGAGGTGTCTATGAATAAGAGAGCTAATTGGGTGGCCAAGGTGCAAGAGTTTGATCTTGAGATCAGACCTACCAAATTGGTAAGAGGCTAAGGTCTGTGCAAATTAATTGCTGAAAATGATATGATTCCTGAACGTGATATTCCATTATCTTTATTTACAGGATTAAAAGACACATGGTTTTCTGATGTTTCCTATTACCTTACATATGGAGAATGTCTGGCTCACCTTACAACAAAAGAGCAGAGAAATTTGATGCTTAAGGCAGCTAAGCATGTGATAGTGGGTGATATTCTATATAAAAGAGGTTTAGATAGAATGTTTCTCAAGTGTGTAGATGAAGATTAGCAGAAGAAATTGCTTCAATCTTTTCATAGTGAAGCATGTGGTGGACATTTATCCTCAACTATAACTGCTTTCAAAATTTTGAGGAACTATTATTACTGGCCTGGAATGTTTAAAGATGCCTACAAATGGGTAGCACAATGTGAAAAATGTAAGTTATTTTCAGGAAAACCACATTTGGCTAATTTTCCCTTAAGACCAATCATAATTGATGAACCATTCAAGAAATGGGCCTTAGATTTCATAGGACCAATAAATCCCCCATCTAGTGCTAGACATACCCATATTCTAACAGCTACAGATTATTTTACTAAATGGGTAGAGGCTGTTGTGGTAAAAAAAACTACTACTGAAGTGGTATGTTCCTTCTTGAAAGAGAATATTTTGGTTAGGTTTGGTGTGCCTACAAAGATTTTTGTTGATAATGCACATAACTTTTCTTCTCAAGATATGCAAATATTTTGCTATGATAACGAGATTCAATTGGCACATTCATCTGATTACTTTCCCCAAGGCAATGGGCAAGCAGAATCTACCAATAAAAACTTGATCAATATTATGAAGAAGCTAGTGAATGAAAATTCTAAGGACTGGCATAAGAGATTGTTCGAAGCACTTTGGGCTGATAATACTTCTCCTCAAAGAGCTATAGGTATGACTCTATTTGAACTGGTCTATGGAGTAGAAGCTCAACTCTCATTGCCTCTAGAGTTATCAGCCATAAAATTGCAGAAAGTAATAGAAGATCAAACCTTTTCTAGTGGACTAGATAAAAGGATCATGTACTTGAGCAAGATCCAAGAAGAACGAGATGAAATGGTGAATTGCATAGCCCTGGACCAATCTCGAGTGAAGAAATTTTTTGACAAATGAGCTAGGCCCAAGAATTTTATGGAGAATGACAAAGTGTTGTTATGGGATAAAAGAAGAGAGCCCCGGGGTGCTCACATCAAATTTGAGTCCCTTTGGAAGGGACCTTTTGAAATCAGTCAAGTTTTGGGACCTAATTCTTTCAAACTTAGGTACACAAATGGAACTAAAATTCCCTTATCTTATAATGGGCAAGATTTGAAGCTTTATGAGCTATAGATAAGTTTGGTCTTTCCCTATACATAAGTTTTTGTTGTGCTGTAAGTTAGTCACGTGTGTGTCTTTTTGGCTTGTGTGAAACCAGAGAGCTTGGATTCCTTGTTTAGTCCTTTATAGTCCTAATCCCTAGCCAGAGCCACCTATTGCCCATCAAATAAATTTTTACTTCATTTATATGTGGCAATTTGCAAAGCTATGTCAATGTTAAGTTGCAAATTGAACTATGAGCTTTGAACTTGAACCGCTCGGTTCAAAGTTCAAAGTTTAATATATTTTCCTCCAAAAGCGTTGCATGTATGTTGTGTCTTGTAAAAGCCTCCTCTAGCCACATTCACATGTTAGTGTGTAAATGTTGAATTTAATCTTGAACTTTGAACCTTGATTTTTCAGTTCAAAGTTCATGCTAGAATCTGCACTTCTATAATTTTACACTAAAAGTCTCCCAAGTATGATTTTGAAATAGTATTTTATATTTCTTTCTTGAGCTTCTCCTTGAAATTTTTGGGGCCCATGACAGTCGTTCTATGTGCATAAAAATTAACACATCGTGAATCATGTACTTTGAACCCAAATTTTATTGTTCAAGGATCGATTCTCGAGGTGTAATAATACCTGGATATCAGCCGCAAGCCAAATCTTTATTGCTCGACATTGAAATGATTGATACGATGGGAAGAGTGGTGCCACCCAACTCAGGAGATTTTCTTACTAAATGAAAGTGTGTGAAATAGGTTGTTATCATTTATTGCTGTGTGAAAGTGAATTAATGACAGTTTTTCATGAAGTGATGGGAAGAAAATCAAATATGTATTTATTTTTCCAACTCTTTATGTTTCTTCATTCTATTATGTTATCTTCTGGAGGTGTTTCAGGAGCTGCGAGGTAACTTTCTCAAAAGGTAGGAAAACGGTGAGTTTCACAGCATCCTTGGCCCTGTAATTCATTTGAGCTTCTACATTTTAAAAGAGTTGTCTTTGTAAGAAGTTTGCAAGATTGTATTTCAAAATGTCTTCTTCCAAAGTAAAATTCATGAAAGAAAATAGATTTTCTCCAGTTAGTTGTTGTTTACTTGAAATGAGGGATACAATTATAATAGATGATGATATCAGAGAAATAGTTTCAAGGTTGAGGAAAATGGTAGATGAAGCCATATCCATTAGGATTGCAAAAAGTGGTTTGTTAGAAGCCACTAGTTTTCCTAAAGTAATTCCATGCCCGTAGTTAGTAATAGAATGCCATAACAGGTATAGCAAGGTTGAGAAGTGCATTAAAATAGAAAGTGGTGAAGTTCTAGTAAACATTGACAGAATAGTGATAATGGCCGCCCTCAGGATTCTAGTAGTTGAAGTCTATAGAGATTGGAGTATGAGTAAAGCTATAGCGGACTCAGAGAAGAAGAGGGAATATAGAAATAATATAGCAAGAGACTGGCTGTTAAACCCGAAGTAGCGTGGTTCCTGTTTGCCTAGACCACTTAGAAAGGATCACTTGTTCAGGAAGGTTGGGGATATAATGGTAATGTTGAACAAGATCAAAGGTAACCCCATAGATACCAATTGGGAAGACTGGATGTACATTTTTGTACAGGCTATCCTAGACATTGGTAATGTTGTTGATTGGGCTGATATAATAGCTGAACAATTACATGAAAGTTTATCCCAACTAGCTTTAATTTCCAGTTTTTATATGTCTTCATACCTCTTTTATATTCTTGCCATCTGTAGAATCTAGGATGGTCTGCCTCATCAAGAATGGAATAACAGTATGCCCATCTATGAATACCACCCCTTATTACAAAAAGGAAAACATCCTATGGGTTTTAAGAAGGTGCATGATACCTTTTCCTCCAAATTGGTCTTCGAATTAAGAGGAAAACCTAATTGCAGGATATCAAAGGAGGCTATGGAATTTTTGAAAATCTATTGAATTTTTTATATTCAATTTCCTACTTTTACCTATTGAATAGTAGTAGGTTTTAGTGATGCTCTGTTAAAACTTCCTAGGTATTGCCCAGACAAGTGCATTCTTCTTAAAGTAAGAAGATAGTTAATAATGGTTGAGAAGAAGTACAAAGTCAAGAGAGCTATTGGTGCCTTCTTCCCACTTGAACTAGGACATTACAAGTTTTGTTTGATGCATGACTTTTCCTTTTTGACCAATGAATTGAAAGAAATGAGTCTCCAGCCATATCAAGCCAGGGACTACTTTGATAGCTAGGGTTTTGTTGAGAGTCATTTCAGAGTTGATGCAATGTTCCTTCATCAACTAGGTTTGGAAGATTACTGGGATGATTGCATAGATGAGGTTGAGGTCACTAAGAGATTGTGTTCTAGGTTTTCCATCAAACAAATCACTACCTTCAAGCTACCTTTCAGCATCAGAAATGCTAAGGAGGAATATTTCAATACATCAGAGCCAAAAAATGCAGTATCAAGAGCTGAAATGGTAATTAGAAGAATTGACTGGCTGGCAGAATAAGAAGAAAATGTGAAGTTTCTAAGTAAGGAACTTTTTAGGAAGATAGAAAAATGGCTCAATGCTTAGAAGAAGAAGATCTCAACTACCCCTATGTTGGGAACTAGAAAGAGTCCAAGGGCTCACAAAATTGAATCCTCCCCTATTTTAACTAATAAGACTAAATCATTGCTTTCTATGAGTGTTTCATTTTCTCTAGAAGTTCTTAAAGATTTAGAGTTGATTTCTAATGATGCTATGAAGTTTACAAGATAGAAGAACAAAAGAAGTGAGAAGGAAGATTGTCCTTTTTGCATTGTCCTAGATTCTAACACCGAGGAACCTAACATAAAGAAGTTCAAAAGGTTTAGAAGAGGTAAGGCATCCAATATGGATTCAGAATCAGCTGAAGGCGATGGGATTTGAAGTCAACAAGAGCTTGTTACTCTGAGAAATCATAGTACCACTATTTGCCTACAAAATGTGACTCCTAGTTCACCAAATTGGATGGATCTAACTATGAATAAGAAGAGGAACATTGTGTCTACCTCAGTCCCTATTGGTGATTTGGTTAGTAAATACCTTGGAAAGTCTCCCAGAACAAAGAAGCCTAAAATGGAATCTATGGTGGATGTGGATCCAATCACAGGTCATTGGGTTGCAGATATTTTCAAGCCCAACTCCAACAAGATGATTTTTGAAGTCATCGAGCAAGATTTTACTGTGGACAAGGTGGATTTAGGAGTGTCCTCATAAGCTATTGATCTGAAGATTTTGAATTCAAGAAACAAGAAAATCAATCATAGAGTGCTGAAAGATGCCGGAGACAAAGTAAAGATGAAGAAAGCTTTATTGGAAATGGAAAAATTTATCCATCAGTTGCAAAATCCCATTCCTCAACCTTTGGCAATGGTACCGCTAAGTCTGGGTGTCAAGTCTATAGAAAATAAAAAATTTCTTGATTAGGTACATAAAGAGAGATCCCTCTGTAAGGCATTCTATAATTGGATGGGGGAAGATGGGGAGATGGTTAATCACTTTGCTCAAGCTTATGAGAGCTCAACTAATCATTCTTCTAAATTGGTATCTACCTTAGAGGCTAAAGTCAAACTCTGGGAAGGAAAGAGACACAGTCTGGAGATAGCAATAGATAATATGGAAGAAGTTTTCAGCTATGGCATGGAAAAGTTCTTGTCTGAGAAGACAATTCCTGGCACTGATAGTAGTATCCTCTTTGTGGAAAAAGTAAATGAGGGATAGAGATGTACCTTAATTGATCAAGGTATTGAAGAGTCAGAACAAATTCTAAAGACAATAGCCTATGTTGAGGAGGTCGTCAACAACCATAAAAACTATGTCTACAATCTATCCACAGGAGAAGTAAAGACAAGAATAGATGAGGCCAGGATGAAAGAATCCTTCACTAGAAAAGAAAAAGGTTTAAAAGATGCCAAAGAAATGGTAGCCCAAGACTACTCAGTCATCACTAGGGTACAATCACTGATAATGCTCGGTGAAGAATAGGTTAAAATACTGGATACTAAGCTGGAGCAGTTACAAACCTACAAAGATATTTGGGAACAAAGGTTGGACCTTGTTTCTTTGCTAAACAAGGAGATGCTAGAGAGATTAACGATGGCTTTCAAGGAGTAGTCGGATGAGCGCAAAGCAAGTGAGGCCACCGTTAATGGTGAGGCCGAGAAAAGCTAGTCTATTTTAGATTAGTTTTGAAAAGGATGGTTCCAAGTAGTTATAGGGTGTTAGTTTTTTTCTAAGAATAGACTTTAGTTATAAAACTGTTATGCCCTACACGGCTATAAGTTAA
Source organism: Chamaecyparis obtusa (assembly GCA_027943335.1). Classification (NCBI taxonomy): domain Eukaryota; kingdom Viridiplantae; phylum Streptophyta; class Pinopsida; order Cupressales; family Cupressaceae; genus Chamaecyparis; species Chamaecyparis obtusa. The sequence goes on along the minus strand of BSBK01009311.1, from coordinate 379,657 downwards.
TTTTTGAAAGACCTTGCAAGGGTTGGTTCTTTGGTAGTAGAAAAACATATAGTTTGATATTTGCTAGAAATACTTTTGTGAAATGGTCGATGTTTTGGTTTGAAACTTATTATATGGTATATCAGTATTTATATCAAATCAGTGTGTCTAGTTAATACATGTGTGTTAATTTCAGTTGGAATTAATTTCTTGTTAATGCAATCTGTGTATGTGTTTCAAAATCATTCATACATTCCTTTTCAGTGTTGTTTCAGTAGATGTTGAATCGATCTTTCTGGGAATTTTATTTATAATCTTAGTTAGTTGGCTTAGATAAATGTGGATTCTCTCTCAAGGCATAAATCTCTCAACAATCATTTTATATGAGTTTTAAAAAGCCTTTTTGTACTTTCGGGTCAAAAGTATACATTTCTTTTACAATTTTCATTCTTTTCAAATAAGTGAATTGTCAAGATTGATCTTTATATAAGGTAGCTACTCCTTTGATCATAGAGAGCTTTGTCATGAGTGAAAAACTCAACTGTTGTATGAGTTTTTCCTTCATCTTGGGCCAGATTATTTTTAATTTGTTATATTTTTATTAAGAAGGAAAATTTGTATACTAACAGTGTATATGTTCTTGTTTAAGGGTGCTATTTATTTTGATAAGGAGATGGATCTATTAAAAGAAAGGGATGGTGCAGACATGCCAGTCCAATTGTGGAACCTCAGCATGACATGGGACAAGAAGGATAATAGTTTCATTAATTTTGATAGATGGTTTGAAGCTAGATTGAGGCTATTGTTTGTCCATGATAGCCTAAGAATCCCAAAGGCCTTGGCCGAACTTGTGAGGCCAAAATAGTTCACCAAGGACCACAAAATTATACATAATTGGGGGGATTTCATCTTTTATTATATTTCTACTATTATTAGATTATACAGTTTTAGGGGGACAACATTCATATTGCCATATCAAATACCCCTCAAGATTGGTATTGCAGAATTCATTAGATAATTGGGGGAGATTGAAAAGAACACCCTTACAAATAAAGGTAGAGGAACTCTATTCCCCAATGTTACAATGGCCCATTAGTTTATAATTAAAAAAGGTGGATGGCTTCATATGGATCAAATCCTGGCACCATATCATATGGCTACTACAATTGCTCAAATAGTAGACCTAGAGGGTTTTTATAATGAAATGTTCAAAAAGAAGGTCAAGTGTTCATTTATAGATCACATTTTCAACTTTCCTGAGGATGTCATCAGGAAAATCCCTGATATATAGGAGCAAGAGATCAGAAAAGAAAAATGGTTGGTATACAAGAAGACTTTGAATTTTGTCCAACAATTTGATGGAGGGTATGATCCACTAAAGAGCATCAATCCTATGGGGAAAAGGATAGACACTCTCATGGATCTTTTTCAAGGTATTTATCAAACCCTAAATGAGAAAAATGAGAAATCCATGAATGAGAACCTAGAGAAGGCTCAATCAATATAACACAAAACTACATTTGCAAAGCTATTGCCCCTAGGTAAGTATATGGTACATAAGAGAACTGGTTACAATGTGGTAGTCCCAGAACCTGACAATAAAAAACAAAAAAACAAAAAAGAGGATATCCCTTTTACATCACAATAGGTGGAAAAGCATAAAGAAATTATAGAGTTTCAAAACTTAGCTCAGGCTCAAAATCTTGAGGATGTTCTTGATTCGCCACCTCCTCTAAAGAAACAAAAGCTAGAAGAGAGGCTTGAATATTTTGAAGCTAATTATTCTCCATCTCAATCACCTCTCAATATCATGGATGATGAAGAGGTCACAGAGCAGGTACAATAGTTGGGAGCTCTAGGTAAAAATTTTATGACCTATGATGAGATAAATGAAGGGGTCCTAGAGCCATCAAAAGAACCTGAGTTAGACTTAACAGTGGGACAGATGGCAGGAATAGAGCTAGACCCCAATAATAAAACAAGCATGTGATGAGATTTTAGCTGATGGTGCCTTTGTAAAGGCTAGGGCCTTCATTTAATTTTTATGGAGATTAAACATGAATCAGTTTGAAGAAACATGTGAGAAAAGGCATGAGGAGAATCTAGACAAGGACCTCAAGATCATAGAAATTGATGTAAGGAAGGAGATGATAGAAATGTTTGAGACAATCACTCCACAACAGGGGAGAGATCTAGTGAAAAAATCAAGAGTGCTTATCCTCCCAAAATGGGATATAGCTGATGCAATGGTCCTAGATGTAGTCAAGAAACAAACCAAACCTATGCACAAGACCAAGGAGGAGGTAGATTAGACCATTAAGGGAGCCTCTTTTAGTATTGACCATCAAGCCTTGGTCATGTGGTCTTTAAAGAAGAATGGAAAAAATAAAGGAAAGTAGATTACTATGGGTGATCTCACTAGTAGCCTCATAGTCAAAAGGGTCACTAACACTTCTATAGTTGAGGCATCAGGTATGGTATTAGTAACAGCCCAGCTCATAGCAAGGGTAGTAGAAAAGGAAGCCAAGGAAAAGGAGGAGCTCAAAATAAGGCTAGAAACAATACTAAAGGCTTATGGGGAATTAAGACAGGGAATATATGAGAAGAATAAATTAATTGCAGACTTAAAGAAGAGGTTGGGTGAACAAGGCCCAATTCAAGCATCAGGGAAATTGCAAATTTCTTCTTCCCCTGTTGGGCCTTCATCTTCAAGTCCTATCATTGAGTATCCCCTCTCCCCTCTTCCCCCTTCCATGGGTGATGAAGTCATAGAACAAAGACAAAGAAGAGATATGAAAAAAGAGTAAATGATACCATTCTCCACTTTGTTGAAAATGTAAAACCATTAGAAATTTATAAAATTTCTAAGCAGTTGTCTAACATTTTGATCACTTTTAAGAAAGAGGTAGCCACTATAGACCCAATTTGGGATAAGTGGGTTTCTAGAGAGAATAGGTTGAACTCATTCTTTGAAATGATTAAAGATCAATGTATTGTGGATATTCAACTAACAAATACTTATAAATTTTTTAAAAACCTTTTTGAGTTTGAAGTAAATGGGCAGGGTTTCAAGAGAAGGGCAGAAATCTTAAGGGTAAGATACTTTAAGGATAATTTTCAAGTGTTCCTTGGTCTTATAAAAGTTGATGGAAGTATAAAAGACAAGAAATAGTGGTTGGAACAAATTGATGCTGGGATATTGGCTAAAATAGATATTGTAAATTGGGTACAGAAGACAATACTCCCTTTATACAAATAATTGAAATGCTACAGGATTGCAAAATACACTTCACTAATGTGAGGATTGAGGTACAACAAGTGGTTACTAGTTGGGAAAAACTCCTACCAAAAGGGGATGAGGTTTTGGCTTTTCATTGGCCAAGTGAAGATACTTTTGTATCTTGGGAAATGACATATCTTGCAAAAAGTGCCAAAGAAGGAGAGACATCTGGAAAGAAAGCAACAAGTGGCAATGTCCCAACCCCTTGAAAGCAAAGCAAACAATGCAAAGAACTTCAACTAGTTAGAGAAAACACGGATGCTACACCTGACATGTTTTGAACATCTTTGTTGTTAAAATTATGAGCACTCATTTAAGTCATCAATTTTGTAAAATTGTAACAAAAGGGTACTATAGTTACCTTCTTTCTCTTATATGAACATATTTTTTGTCTCTTGTATGAAAGATCTAAACCTTTTATGGAGTCCTTATTTTCTATAGAAGAATTACCAGGATGATTTTGAAAGGACCGAAACTTGGACATTCTTACTAACAAATTTTGAGTCTAGGATACTGTAGACTGTATAAGGCAATTTTTTTTAATGAGAAATATTATTGGTTCAAGATAAATATCTTGATTGTTTAATTTTAAAGCATTTTGTATATATGATATTGATATAACATTTGAATCAAATCCAAAATTTATATCTCTACTTTGTGTATTTCTCTTTGAGTTATGAATTGTCAAAATTCATTGCATAGATATTGTACGTTTATGTGTTGATGTTCTTCAAGTCTGATCAAGAATCAGATTAAATGAGGTTTAGGCATAGCATAAATTCTTTAAGTTTGAGATAACCATATAAATAAGTAGTATGAATATAGAATTCCTTTGATAAAATCCATTCTTGGGTGATAGCATTTTTAAAGGATAAGGTCATCAAAGTTCAGTGTATTTGTTTGTGTATCACAAGTTTGCAATAAAGGTGTTACCCGATGCATAAGGCATTGGACAACAATGGAACTATTTTATAGAGATTAGTGTTTGAAAAGGTTCTACTTTTATTCCTTGTACATGTTTATCTAAATTTGTCAAAATTATTTAAGTAGAGTGAGTTACAAAGTAATATTTCATAAAATGATAATGTAGAATCCATCAATGAATGGTCATCATTTAGTATTTTCTTATCATTTATCTGTTATTATTAAATCCACTCTGTTACTATTTTAGTAAAACTTGTTGTTATTGAATTAGGAGTATCCTCCTTCATTTTGCAAAGCCACAACTGGAGAGGGCAGTATGATAGCATTTTCAAATGATAAGGTCATGAAAGTTCAATATATTGGTTTATGTATCACACTATTTGTACACTTTTCACCTATAGGCAATCCAGTAAATCATTTATACAATGTACCAGATAGATATTTACAAACAACAACTCTGCCGAGAACTAAAAATAATTAATTTTAGATTTAGTTTCCATCAATAAATAGATTGGATATGCCAACAAAAACCATTTAATGGGTGATTGTACCCTTTTCTCATGATCTCTGAATTAAACTTCTAAATGCCAAAAAATTGGGAGAATGCACGACTAGGGAATTCTCCCATTCTTCAGATGTTTGGGAGTTAGCTGATTTAACTGGGAGATTTCGAGACCAAGGTTATCTCCAGCTCTCCAAATGTGTTCTCTAACCATCAAACTATCTCAAAATTTTCTGACTAAACTCATCGCCAGATCTTTAAACTTTTCATTCACCTTCCTGCAAAATATAATAAATTAATGCCTCATCGATAAATGTGCGAGTCGTTAGCCCTGCACAAAGTACAAATGTATTTTATCGAATAATCATTAACATCTTGCATCATTGTTCATTTTTATATTATTGTCAATTATACTACAATTCTTTTATTTGACATATCAAATTTAAAATTTAACTACCTCAAAATACGTAATGAAATAGCATCGAATTTATTATTTAGAACCATCGAACCCCACTTTCATTTACTAGTGAACAAGGAAAACACTTTAAAATGCAAAATCATTATTAGCAATGACTAACATATAAGTACGATCGGTAACACAATAACTTAAAAAATAAAAGTCCACAAAGTTTTCATGATTAAGAGAGTCATTGTAGTCAATGAATCATTAGCCAAAATCATTAGAAGTTAAAATATTCAAGACCTCTATTTTCTTCACACAGCCACTGAGTCTCGAAATACATTTTAAAAGATTATATCATTTAGTGTCTGACAAGCTTTCTTGACTCACTCAATATCCTGAAATTATTAAAAGAGGACAAGTATTTTAGTGCTTGCAATAAACTATATAGTCACTAGGTCAGTAAAAAAAATTAGGTTACCTATCACTTTGTTCGTTCTTGGGTAGTGAATTAAGTTTTGAATGTGGCAAATAATGATGCAAGTTACATCAATTATAGAGCTTCAGTAATAAAAGGTGTAATGCATTCAATTATTTAACATAAATACAACTGACTGTTAATAATTATAAATTTACTAAGCATTGAATTTTTTTTAACAGTTCATCGGTATCAGTCAGGCAATAATGAGCGGGGCTTCTTCTAATAAGGGAGCCAAGGATAAAGTGAAAGAGAGTTATTTAGATGAGTTCCTCAGTCTGCTCCTAGGGTCTACACAAAAAAAAAAGGTAAGTGATGAAATTTTCACTGATGATCAAGCATTTTGTAGAGATGGAAAAACACATGATGTATCTGGAATGCATTTATTTAGATATTTCTATAAAAATTCTGAAAGCCCGGTGCCCATATCAAACCCTTGGACCTCAGGATTGACTAGGTTGATAGTACCAGACATATTTTTAGATACAGATTTGCTAATTGAATTGGCAAATAGATATGATCCTTTGTCAAAAATAATAAGGAAAGATGATCACTCAACCCTGGTGACTTTGGATAGAAATTCATTCAAGCAGGCTTTTGGTATAAATATTCGAATGCCTACAGAGATCAATTTGCAGGCTCAAGAAAATGGATATGTTAGGGAGTCAACCCTAGTTGCATGAGATATTCATGTTCATGTGCCTAGACCATATAGAAATTACATTATAGAAACACCAGGGTTTGCGCCATACTTCTATAAGGACTTGAATTTTTATATCAAGTATATTGCATATGCATTGTGTAGAGTGTTGGGGGTGGATGGTGGTGCAGAAAAAATTTCATCTAATATTCTAATGATGGTGATGGATTTACAGAGTCCTCATGTAAATAGAGGTTATGACTACGTGGGATATGTAATATGTAGGATGCATGAAGGTCTTCAGTCTATTCGAAAGAAAGAGCCATGTCCTAGGTTTATGCATTACTCTTTGTTAATGCATCTTATTTTGTATCTCAATTACAATATGATGCATTTAGAATACCTTCAACCTAAGATGATGTGGAATGGTCAACCTAATCTAGTCCAGTTTTGGATAAAGGCATGGAATTTTACTGCAAGCGGGTCTGGATTTTGTGCTTTTCACAATTCCATGGTACATCCAATCTTGTTGAGCTTGGGATTAAATTTGTCCAGACTACCGGTTAAGGTTTTGCAATTATTAAGACCTTGTCAATTTGTTGAGAAATTGACTCGAAGTCACAATTGGGGAGATTTTTATTATGAAAGAAAATTTACAATTATCAGAGTCTATGGTTGTCCCCAACTACCTCATGTTCTTCCATTTTATGTGCCACCAAGGATTGCATTACTAGAGTTCATTTGGAAACTCATGTTGACTGATAAGGAGCTCTTGGCTCCACATAGAAAGGGGATTTTTACCCCTAGGCAGTTCAAAGTTTCCAACTTCACAATTGGAAAGAATGTATTAAACAAAGTAAATGAGTGGTTAGGCCACTTTAAAATGAAAGTTGCATTCTGTAGATATATAGATACAAAATATTTTATTGTTAATGCAAGGAAATTTTATACTCCCAGCATTCCAATTAGCCATAGACATGAGCAATGTCCTAAAGAGGATATCATTAGGAATATCCTCGACAAAAATGACATACAAAGGACACAATAATTACAAGAATTGTTGTCCTTAGAAAAACAACTCATGAAAAAGGAAATTCTGTTTGGAGGCTTTTTCCCTACATTTCCTTATTTGCAAAGGCTAGATCACATGATGGAAAATTTCAATGCTTTGATCAACTCTATGGAGAGATTAATTAATGATAAGGAGAGGGAAAATGAGGAGCATTCTTCTTAAGAATATCAAGAAGATAGTGATGATAGTTACTTAGTGCATAAACTTCCTACCATGGAATAACCACTTCTTATTGAATAAGAATTGAATGAAAATGTACTTGTGAATTTGACAAACCTTCCAAATACTGAACATACCAATTACCCTCCTTTTAAAAGGTCAAAAATCTAAACAGGGGACCCTTCTCAAGTATACGCTACTGAGAACAAAAAAGATAGAGTTCAAACTCTAATTACTGGCACCAGGGCCTATGATCACCAATTAAGGAAGAAGATCAGAGAAGATAGGAAAAAATAAAAAAATATAGTAGAAGAAATTGAGTTGCCTCTACCTCTGTGCCAAGATGAAAGATTGATTCATCAAGAAGTTTTCTTAAAAGATGATGAATTTATAAAAACTAATGAATTCAAAAACTTCTTGTTATGGCATAAACAACAATACATTGTTTCTACTATGCCAAGTGCCACAAGAAGCCATTCAATCTTTGAAGGATTATGATCCTGAATCAGAAACAATCACTCCTGAAGAAGCGAGGAGGTTAGTAAAGACAAGAAAAATGTTACTTGTACCTGGTTGGGATCTTTCTTCTACATTTATAATAGACCAAATAAGAAGGCAACTAGAAATTAATTTGTGTTTAGAAACGCAAGTAGGAGATATAATCAAAGGATTTGGGTATAGCCCAAAAAATCAAGCATTAGCTATGTGGAGCTTGTATCCCAAGGAATAGAAGCCCTCTCTCTTAAATGTGCAAGAGAAGATGGATGGAGACAAAATAATATGGTCAATACACAACACCGGTGACCTTGAGATTTCTCAAGTGCTCACTCATTTTGCAAGATTAAATGAAGACAAATCAAAGCAACTCTTAGATAGATATGAGAAATTTTTTAAAGACTGTAGTACAATATTTAGAGATAGAGAGTTGTACATCATGAAAGAAAGGGAATTAGAGAAAATAGTAGAGGATTTGAATCAACAAATAATATGCATGCATGTGATTGCCCCTCCACCCCCTGAACAATCTACGATGACAGAGACCCAAAGTGTAGAGGGAGAAGAAGAAACTACTGTGAGAGAGAAAAGCACTATAGAGAAGAATGAAGTAGTACTCCAAGGACTGAATAAAATTTTGGAACATAGAGTACAAGTTTTGAAGGAAAAAGAAGATATTGTTTACACTTCCTATAATAAATTACCTGGATTACAAATAGAGGTTAACAATTTTGTTAGTATTTTGAATACCTATTTTGGAACTTGGTTAGGAAGGATCTCATTGATTGAAAGACTACCAGTTGTACAACACCTAAGGACATATATTCCACAAATATTTTTGCAAGTAAAGGAAGAGATTGATCAGATAGGAATAACATTATCCTTTTTTAAGGGTAAAGCAAATCAAATTGAGGCGAGATCAATAATGTTTGGACCTATTTTGAACAACTTTATCCCAGATATCAAGGTAGAAGATGGAGCAGTAAAGGATTTAAATACATGGATATTAGAATTTGATTCACTACTACCTAAGAAAGAGGTGTTATTAATAATACCAATGAATTAGATATGGATTGCTTCAATTCAACTCTTGATGAAGTTATTAAGGCTAAAATGGACTTCATTAAGTTCATTTAAGATGTGAAACAAATTGTAGATGCAAGATGGCAGAGACAAAAGGTACAACTACAGAGCATTCAAGAATTTCATTGGCCCACAGAGGAGCAAATAGCTGCATGAGATTCCCTTACAAAGCCCAAGAAGAAAAGGCCTCTAGCAGTTGACCTTGACATTCTTGATGAAGAATGAACAACTTACCTGGGAATCTGACACCTGACCTATGAGTACAGGGATGGTAACTATTTATGAAGAATGGTGTAGGTTCACCTGTAATGATGGTCACCATATCTTGTAATAACTCAATAAAGTTATCAACAAAATTTCTAGACAAAGGTGTCGGTTATCAATTAACTAAGGCCAAATGAGCCCACAAGTTTTTTGTCTTTCCATCTCTACCTAACAATCTGAACTTAAAATTTTGTATATATAGAAATAGGCTTATTTTCACCTAAAATCATCAATTGTTTTGTTTTCTTCCTTGTTTTTAGATTAAAGATTAAAAATATTTGAAGCTTGTTGCATTCTTATTCTACAAAGGATTCGAAGATGTTTTAACTATATATATTTCAATTGTAATTTCTAATTGACAAAGATTGAATGTTGAATATAAACAGTCTTAATTTGAACAAAATACATTATAGTTTCTATCTTATTTTGTTATTTGGTCTTTACTTTTATATTATACTCTTGTATGGTTTTATGTTATACTCTTGTAAGCGTCTATTCAAACATCAAGTAATATACAAGGCATTTAATAGAATATTTTTTAATTTGTTCCTCTATATTTTCATACAACAAGCATCTGCCCAATTTAAACTCAACAATAATGAAACATGTTATGTTATTTTATTTTTTAGTTTTATCCTTTTTTTTGTAGATACGATTGTTCATGATTAATTATTAAATAGAAGTAAATTATTTATGATTACTGAGGAAGGTGACCAAAATCACCAAAGAGAATCATTGAATGACCTCCAAATTTATATATAATTTAGTTTCATAAATTTATAATTTAACTATAGTATATTTTGTAATAATAAATTGTTAGTTAATTTTAAATTTTGATTTTATTTTTTACTATTAATAAACTTATAACAATATAAAAATTGGCCAAAAATTGAATGTACTGAATATAATTAGTATTTGTTAATATTAATTTAAAAGTGTAATTTTTAATTTATATTTTAATGATTATATATATATATATATATATATATATATATATATATATATATATATATATATATATATATATATATATATATATATATATATATATATATTAACATATGAATTATTACGTTGAGGAGTAAAAGCATGTTTGGTATTTGGCCTTGCAAATATTAATAATTTATTAATACTAATTAATTATTTCTTACGGCATAGAGAATTAAAAATATGCCAAATTTAATCATAAATTTGGAGCTAGTGCTTGAGTGTGGTCGCTTTTTCAAGCCATGATGCAACATTTATTTGGAAAATTGGCAGCAAGATGTCACAGATGGATTATGGAATGATTATAAAGATGATCTTGTCCTCAAATTGTTACATAAATTAACAGTGTCATATTTTGCAATAGACGACATCAATATTAAACATAAAATTAACTGACAACAGTCAGAATAATTAAACCACATCCGTCACAAATCTAAGAAAGAATTTTTTAATAAATACTCTATCCAGATAATCATAGCTTAGTCAAATATTAGCTTTGAATGGAATTTTTTCGATCATCGGATATATATGTCGGTCACTACTTTATTCGACATTGACAAGTTATAAAAAATAGTAAAAGGTAGCCTTGTTGATATAATAACACCAAAAATACACCATAAAATCAACATGTAAATTATTCATTGTACTTGTTGGTTATCATAAAAAGTACAATAAGAAAGTAAAGACCACACATATTCCATTTCAAATTTATTGACATTTAATATCGATCAACAATCATAGATAAAATATTACGATTAATATAATTGTATACATGAAAAAAATATACATGTGGATTGCTCTGAAGACACATTCCACTTTGAAGTATTTGTAGACGTACTCTCTCACATTGGTATTGTTACTCAATTACTAATTGTCCTTGCTGTATTTGAATTTTTTCATTGTATAGATAAGAGTTGTTGAAAATGCATTAAATTGCATTCAATGTTAAATGGTTTGGCTGGTGATAGTTTTTCCTTTTCCTTTTCAACATGACCGCCTTAATTGACCGTCATCATAGCCTATATAAGAACTATTCTACTAATAATTTTTTGAACCACCAAAATATTTTACAGAACCGTTTATACAAATATTAAATATATACATTTTTGTGAGCATCGATACATTTCAAGTTGATCATTATGGAGGCATTGTTAACACAGGTTCTTTTAAGTTATATTTTTAGAGTTGTGCATTTTCTTGAATTCTTAGATTCTATCAATTTACATTTTTCAAGTCTGCATATATTTCGCTCAAACTCTCACATATTGTTACAGTTTGGAAATTATTTTACAAAATTACAATTTTAAAATTTAACACTAAATAAGTAATTTATATGATTTGAGCATTGGACAAACTATTTTTGTCAGAAAATGATGTGTACATATTTTTTTCAAGAATGCATCACTGAGAAATATAGTGTATATATTAATGATATAGTTTTGATTATTAACATCAGACTATCTGCCATTAAATAGGTAACAAAAATGGCCTTATTAACAAAAGGAGCAATTAGTCAAATAATGGATGGTATTTGCATCAAGGAACCATGTTTTCAAATTGTATCATTACATTCTATTGAACAACAACACACTACAAGTACAAAATATCATCTAGAATTTTCTGATGGTGTGCATACACACTTTGCCCTTTTGCCGGAACAATTTAACACACTTGTAGTGGAGGAGGATTTAGTTAAAGGTTCCATTGTTTTCATCAAAGAATAATCTTGCAAGCAACTCAAAAATTACATGTATGCCAATTATTTTACTATATTTTATTGTACTTATGAAAATTCCATTATAAAACTTTATTAAATATCTATTTTCTTTCTACTTGCAGGCTATCCTAATTGATAATTTGAATATAGTGTCAAATAATGGAGACATTATTGGATCTCTAGTACCTATAGTACAAGGTACTAAATAGATAGCATCATCTAGCAGTCATGGAGTTTTAGATGCTTCTTCATGTAACATAATTCCCATAAAATTCCTGACCTCATACCACAAGTTATGGACTATTGAGGGTCGTGCTTTACAAAAATCACCTATCCATTGTTTCAAAAAAGGGTCTAAAGAGGGTAAAGTATTCGGATTTGACTTTATAGACAAACAAGGAAATAGTATACATATAACTTGTTTCAATGAATTGGTTGATAATTTTTATGAAATTATTCAATAAAATAATCTTTATTTGATTTCTAACTATTCTGTAAAAGTTGTAAATACAAAATTCAATAGTTCAACCAATCCATATGAAATAGTTCTTCAGGGTTCTTCAACAATCATACCTTCCACATGTGTTCAATATGCAATTCCTGAACATGATTACCATATCAAAAGCATTGAATCTCTTGAAACTTTTCCTGTTAATTCACTAGTAGATGTGATTGGATTTGTTGTTTCTATCAATACGTCAAGTACCATTAGAAAAAAAATGGTACATAAATAAAAAATGTAATACACGTATCAAAGATATCTCTGGCTACTCTATTGAAGTGACTCTATGGGGACATCATTGTGAGAATGAAGGAGAAACAAATTCTCAATTTGTTCAGGGAAAGTAAAACATTGTTCTTTTAATTAAATCTGCTCATTTGCTTTCATGGTTTGGTAAGTCATTGGATACTATTTTTCAACCAATGTTCTTATCAATCCAAATTTGACTGATACTATTGCTTTGTTGACATGGTGTATAGGAATAGGAGAAGATCAATCTTCTATTTCTCTAACTAAAGAGCCAACAGTACTTGCTAGATTTATAAATCGACAAACAATGTCTACCATTTTAAAAAAAGACTTCCATTCCATGATTCCTATTTATGTTACAACACAAATTAGTAGACTTGATTTGGATAACTTTTATTATCTCTCATGTCCATGAATCATGGATGGCAAAAAATGTTAAAAAAAAGTTATTCTGAATCATACTGGGACATATGAATGTCCTAAATTTTGTCTTTATATTCCAATATGTGATTTCACCTACATGCTTAATATGGATTTACAAAATCCATTAGGCAATCTTCACAATGTTACTGCCTTTGAAGGCCCTACAAATGCTTTATTGGGTGTGGATGCAGAATATTTGTAGCTACTACTAGCTAAACCCAGTGCAGATAAATAACTTTTTGATAATCTGTATGATTCTGAGTTTGTATTTGATCTAACTATCAAGACATCTTCTTTTGTTGGGAAAGAAACTCAAAGCATAATTGTTCTAGCTTTGAAGCTTGCTTAAGACAATAGTTTACTTGTAATATTGAATGTATATAATAATATGTTTGTGTATATATGTTTATTCAACAATAAATTGTATCATGTTAATGTTATGTTGTTTCAAATTTTGGGAAATATATAAATATTTTTAGATCTTTTAAAACTATGTCGTACTGATATACTAAATTTCTTTAAATCTTGATATAATTTACTTTAACATTAGTATATGTTTACATTTTACATTATTATTATATTTTATCTAATAACTTTCCATTTACTTTCTATGAATACAATATGCATAGATGTTATAAAGAATCAATATTTCCAAATTTACCATGTTTAGTTTTAGATTACATTTCCATATTTCAGTATTGTTTTCAAATTTATGATTTTCAATTAATACAAATATAAATGATAATTATATATGCACCCCATAGAACTTATAAAGAACCAGTATTTCCAAACTTACTATGATTATTTTTAATTACATTTCCATATCTGATTATTGTTTTTAATTTTACAATTTTCAATTATTACAGATATAAAAGACAATTATATATGTAGTCATGGATAATACAAATAATGAAAGAGAAGCTAAGCGCAATCAAAGAAATAAGATGCGGAGAGCTAGATACGATGCCAAAAAAATTGTTATTAAGAAAAGAAGACGAGAAACCTTTCAAAATATTGAACTTGCAATTTCTGCTTCAGATTTACATTGTTCAAACACATCACCACATTTAGAACCACTTGAATTTCCAAATTCATATCCTCTACCAAATTCTATTATTCAAAATCCTTCCTTGCTAGAAGTTTAAATACCTGATTGTGTAGAGGATCATACAACTTCCATGAATACAACTAACCATATTCTTAGTTCACCTTTCTCTGAAAATTATTACATTGACAGAAAAGAATTCTATAGAAAGATAGATGGTATTTCAAACTATACAAAGTGTTTTATTTGTATGGAAAGATATCCTGGAATTAAAATGCGCATGTCAAACAACACTTTAATATGATACAGATGCAATTTAGAAAAAGATGGCCATCGGTTCTCAAAGTGGAACAATATGGATCTAGGTGAACAACCATTGTGTTTGAAAATCTTAACACAAATTGAAGAAATGTTGAGAGCAAAAATAAGTCCTATTTTGCAAGTTACATATGCAAAAGGTGGTCAACACAAATATAGTAGTCATACTATTTTCTTTCCTCAAAACATTTCCAATATCGCAACATTGTTTCCAAGACAAATAGATACATTAGTTATAATTATTGTTAACAAAGAGAGTATATGAAATAAAATATATATTTTTTATGTTAGTAGATCCCATGTTTATGAAGCATTAAAATATAAAACATTTAATGACTCATACTATAGGGATGTACAAATAGGTGAAAATGCATTAGCATCATTGCCTTTACACTCTACTGATATTTTAGACCTAATTTGTAATGCAGTGGAAAATAGTCATCCTATTGAAGATAACTCATCCATGTTAGATGAGATAGAAGAAAATGAGTTTGATGATAGTCTATAATTTAACAGCTCATTTGTTTGTAATCTATGTGCTCCACGTAGAGAAACAGAAGAAATACGTTCTTTGTTGCATTTAGGTGAAGGTTGGACAATAGAATCTATTGCATGGCCTCCTATCACACTTTTTCCTATAAATGAATACACAACTGAAGGTTTATTTGTTAAGGAATTTCCAAATTTGTTTCCCAATGGAATGGCTACATTCAAACAACCACATATCAAAGAAGTCAAACTCCATGATTATGCTCTTCACCTTCTATGGTACTATGATAACAGATTTGGGCAGCATTCAAGATTTTGATACTTTATATTGAATATTATCATGCATCATCAAAGCTAGGCCACAACATCTATGTTTGTTCACAAACAATTGGATGGATCTTTACCTGTAACAATTTTAGGTCTTCATCAAAAGCTATGGGATATACCTGATGATAAATTGGTAGATCGATTGCTGAGATTTGGCTCTTCTATATATGGCACTAGATCTTTTTTGGAATCAACGAAGAGTAGAACTGATAGACATGGTTATTCAAATTGGTTTTCCTACACTTTTCTTTACCCTAAGTGTTGTAGATACCAAATGGCCTGATTTACACAATATCATGGAATCCACCACACCAAAAAATCCATCTATGGCTACAAGATGGTGAATACAAAATATTATTGAAAATCCTCATTTGACAGCTATATATATGTATCATAGATTAACTGCATTTTGAGAGGAAATATTGGAGAAACTGCTTGGCACAACTGACTATTGGTACAGGTAAATAACCTATTTCAAATGTTGTTAATTCCTATGCAATTACATGTTTATTTACTGACTAAAATGTATAACAAGTCTGAATGGAAAAATAGAGGTTCTCCACATATTCATGGGTTTATCTAGTTGCCAAATGCACCAAATATTAAAAATTTAGAATGAAATAATGATCTATCAGTACAGAGAGCTTTAGATTACATAGACCAGTATATCTACATGGAATCCACAAAGCATACAATAAAGAAATCAAGGGATATTTTCCAAATCTCTTCATGATCCTTGTCTGATGACTACACATATGATATATGCAATGGTTGTAGCTTTTGATTACAGTTATTTGGTTAATCGTATTCAACATCACACAAAATGTTCTTTGTAGACATGTTTAAGAAGAGAAGGTGATAAAGCCAAATGCAAACATACATCAACACGCAATGATGATGAAACTAAAGTTGCATAAGATACTAGATTGTCAACCTATTCTTTCAATTGATGCAGTTATCAAGTATATAGAAAAATATGCAACTAAAGCAAAACAAAAATAAAAAACATATCGTGCAATGTTAAGTAGAATATCATCAACTTTGAATGGTACAATGCCTACACCATCTGCACTTCAGAGAATGCTTCTTGAAAATATTGTTGACCGTGATATAAGTGCCCAAGAAACCTACCATCTTCTACAAAAGCTTCCCTTATCTCTGTGAAGTAGACAATTTGTATCTTTGAATGTGAACCAAAAAAATATTCAACGTCTACCTATATTAGACATGCCAACAAGTTTATGCCAAAACCAAATTGATAATTATATGGCACGTCCACCAAGTTTAGGGTTTTATTCTCTTATTGAAATAATCCAAAGATGGACAATTAGAGATACACGAATGAAAGACAAATGGAAAGAAAGAAGATCACCTTGTATCTAGTTAGAGTCTCCCCTAGATTTATCAGTATTCCTTCCAAAGAGGACATTTCTTATCCAAATTTTTGCTGGAGTGAATTGTTATTATACAAACCATTCTACAATATTGAAATAGAATTTGTAGCATCAGATGAAGGAATAATAGAACAATGAGAATATTTTTCAAGATCATATGAAGCATGGCATGTATGTACAACACAATTAGATATAGAAGAAGTAGATGATCCTACAAGCCCCACAACAGATCCAGATGCAATGCAAGATAGTATACCAGATGAATGGTGAGTTTTATCTCATTTATATCTAGGCATGCCTATACATTTAAATGATTTAGATATGCTTGGATATCAAAATTTTGATTCAGGAAATAATTAGTTGCAAAATAATATTACTCTTTTATAAAAAGCTATAGCTACAAAATTCATTCAATCAAATCAAGAAATCTTTCAACAAAATCTAGTTATGCAGCAACAAACTTATTATAAATTGTCTGTCTGACAAAAAAAAGCATATGATATGATTATATCACATAGCCAAAGAAGTACTATACAACAACCATTACAACTAATTATACAAGGCACTAGAAAATCTCATCTGATATCTCAAATCAAAGCTAGTCTCACTCAATCAACACCCAATGGATAGTCACCTATTCTACTTGCACCAACATGAGTTGTAGCATTTAACATCAAGGCATCTAAAATTCATTTAGATCTACACATTCCTCTCAAAGAGATGGTACAATTTCAAGGTCAACAACTGGCCAAGTTACAAGAAAATCTGTATTATGTTCAGTACATTATTATAGATGAAATGAGTTTTATTGGTCCTAAATTATTTGAAAGAATTGATATGAGATTGAGAGAAGCATTTCCAAATAGAATTCATATTCCTTTTGGAGGTCATTCAATGATTCTCTTTGGTGATTTGGGTCAGCTTCCTCTAGTTAAAGATGTTCCAATGTATGCTTCAAATTTATATGGTGGATAATTATGGCAATCATTCAGAAAAGTAATCACTTTAGAGGCTAACTTTCAC
This sequence comes from Chamaecyparis obtusa, assembly GCA_027943335.1. Lineage (NCBI taxonomy): Eukaryota > Viridiplantae > Streptophyta > Pinopsida > Cupressales > Cupressaceae > Chamaecyparis > Chamaecyparis obtusa. The sequence goes on along the minus strand of BSBK01009311.1, from coordinate 361,907 downwards.
CAAATTGGTAACATAGATGTTCACGTAAAATTCTATTCTCTTCTTACAAATCTAAGTAATGCAGAACCAACAATTGAAGATTGGACTCTACTCATGTCATGGACAAGTACTGCTCTCAGTAAAGAGGAACAATAGGATTTTCATTCTAAAGTACACCTTTTTTCAACTAATGAAATGGTAGCTCTTCATAATAAGAATATGATATTATCTCTACATCAACCTATGGATCTTTCAATAGTAGAACAACAAAAAGATTTTGAGAGCTTGAATGCAGATGAAGAACAACTTCAATCTCACATTCTTTTATGTATAAGGCAACAAATTATGCTATGTACAAATTTATGTGTCCAGATAGGGCTAGTTAATGGTGCTATAGGACAAATCAAAGCTATTGTATATAACAATGGTGAAAAGCCTCCTCAACTGCCATTGATAGTTGTGGCTCAATTTTTTAACTACATTGGTCTAGCTTCTAATGATACTAATCAAAAGAGTATTCCTATCACACCAATTAAAAGGGGTTGCCACCGTCAAATACCTCTATGAATGTCATGGGCTTTAAAAATACAAAAATCATAGGGTTTGTCACTTGTAAAAGAAACAATTCACATTGGAAGCACAGAATGACAAGGATTAACCTTTACAACTCTTTCAAGAGTTCATGAACATTCAGGACTTCGTATTCAACCAACTTCAAGTTTTGAAAGATATTCACGCATGAAACAAAATGCAAATGTTACAAGGAGAAAAGAAGAAGAAAGACTCTTAAATGCACTAATAGAATATTAACAAATTTTTGTGTCCTTATTGTATATTATTCATTGAAATCACAAATATGTATACACGATTCTCAGATTTTGAACTCTAAAGTTGCAAAACATACAGTCTATTGAAACTCAGTTACTATAGCCTATTTTTTTGTTGCTGAACAATCATCATATATTGCTTTCATTCAAATAGAAATATAATAGATATTTCTGTTATAAAAATTGTAATAATTATGTTTAGTCTCTGAAATAGCTATACTATACTTTATTGACATGTCAAACAGTTATGTTTGCCTTGTTAATTCACTCAAATTTCTACAGTTATGTTTGGACTCAATTGGCCTAGCATGTATTGCATATACTAAAGTATAATTTCACTTTCTCAAACAACTTTTATTAAATTTATAATTCAATTTATGCTTATCAAGCCCATTCAATCAAATATAATACATTTGTAAAAAGATGACAAATTGTTTTATATATAAGGCTACAAATTTTTCTATTAACAAATTGATGGCTCCACACATGAGAAATGAATTATGCAATACCAATAATACAACAGACCAAACTTTCAACAAAGATACATCAACTCAAAGAAATCAACTTATTCAATGAAATATAACATGTTATCAAAATATAGTGCCCAAATTTACAAGTTCAGTTAAACACATAGAAAGCCCTACAATAGTCATAATTTTCTTTTTATATTGAAACTTTAAAATTTACATCATCATAAACATTACATGAATAACCAAGTTTCTAACATCATCTTCAATCAAATTATATGATAACAATTTACACAAACCCAATGCCCTAAATCTTAAAATTATCCAACCAAAACCATTTTTCATATAATTCCATCAATCATAGACATAGTAACAAGTTTACCAGATAAATCTCGTAGAGAAGCATACCAAAAATGCTAGATTTTAGCTTCATAAATCATGAACAATTCATCAAAGTCAATATTTTTTAAAACAATAGAGGAGTCATTTAATGAAATTAATTCTCTGATCTCTTCATCTATGATACTTATAAGATCCTTTCATATATATCATTGTCACCTCTTCATACTGCATTATAGTTCCTATCCACTTCTATAACGTTATAATCATACATAAAAACACCCGGTCACTTACCATGACCTAAACAAGTTATAGTAATCCAAAGAATATTCCTATCACACCAATTAAAAGGAGTTGCCATTGTCAAATACCTCTGTGAATGTCATGGGATTTAACAATACATAAATCATAGGGTTTGTTTCTTGTAAAAGAAACAATTGACATTGGAAGCATAGAACAACAAGGATTAAGGGTATGTGCAAGATCATGAGGTGCCAAAAAGTGGCAATGTGAAAAATATTCACTTTTCGCTCGTCCAAATGTGCATGAAAACACTTGTTGACTTTTTAGTAGGCCTGGGTGTCAGTACACCTGGGAAAACCTGATACCAAAGCATAGGCTTAATCGAGTACTTGATATGTTACCCGAAAATATATCGGGTACCCGATATTGTTTCAAGTACTCGATATAATATCGGGTACCCGAAACCTATGGCATAAATCAAAACCCGCAAGCCATTTTCCTCATTTTTCCTCATGTTTTGGGTTTGGAAAATGACTGCAAATATCATATACATGATATTTTTGGGTATCTGATTTTTGCAATAACAAATTTGATCTCTTCAATATACGGTAACTAAATTCTTTGTAGATTTTGATTATTTTATTTCATTTTGATGCTAAATATAGTTTTTTTGGTTGAAATAGGGTTTTGTATTTTTTTTTTTAATAATATATGAAATCAAATTAAAATTTAGATTTCATTTTTATTTAATCAGGCATGGCTAACAACAATGAAGAAAATAACCCTCCCGTAACAAATAACGATCCCCAAAATAATCCCCTATCTCAAAGCCCTCGATCTTTAGAAGATTTGATACAAGATAATTTGAACACAATATGGGGTTTCCAAAACACATATCAGAATATACCTACATTAGGTCCCATGCTTGCCACATTAAATACTATTGTTGAAAATATTGACACACTCATGCAACAACATAATGATGCTCTTCATTGGTGTGATGATATGCATGCCCAATTTGATGATAGGCTTGACCATGATGAGATTACAACCCTTAATATAGGTAAGGAAGATATAGCCTCTCTTTTTGTGAATCCTAAAATTGGATTACAAGTTGACCCCAAAAATCCCAAATTATCAATAAAATGGTGTACAAATGAAGCAATGCGCACACACTTTTGGGATCGTTGGTGGATGATTTTTTATAAACCACCCCATAGAAATTTGGAGCCCCCTTTCTATTTTATAAAAAAATTGTATACTAAGTTTGTGCTTGGTCACAATGTTAATTATTGGAGTATGAGGCCCAACATGGGTGTAGGTGGAGGAGCTCCTTAGACTAGGCCATTTTCCTAGTGCAAAAAGGCCACTACCTTTGTCCCCTCCACTGATGTCGCACCCCCTCCTCAAGGGAAGCATCTTGATATCATTGTAGAGGCTACCTCATAAACTATTAGGGCCATTCATTTGCTGAGTGATCAGTTGATCACACAGACTAGGTCATTTTTCCCTCCTAGTGTGGATGATGTTGGTGCATCGACATCTCATTGGAGTTCACATGTATGCGAGCCCCATATTTGCATTATATGCAAGAATATGTGCCTCAAACCGCTTATTGATGCTGATAAATATCAGTATGTTATTGATGATGAGGATGTAGGAGACATAGCTATAGAGGCTGCAACAACTCATGGAGCATCTACATCTCATGAGAGTGCTCAGGAGGTGTACACAGAGCCATGGACTCCTGTTGATATGGTAAGAGTAAACATTATAAATAAATTTGTCACATGACTTATTTAATTTATTTATTTAGATTAGTTTTAATGATTGCATACACTTATGTATATATAATTTTTTCCATTTATGTTCATTTGATGAAACGGGAGGAGTTGAGATAGGTGGATGAGTCCACAACTTTAGCCATTTCATTTGGCCTTGATCCCTATATGGTATATTATAAATTATGTACCCATTAGTTTTCTTAATATCATTTGGTGTACATGCTTAAATCTCTATCAATTAGAGCAATAAAATTCATACATTTACTAATATATTGTCATCTTATTGTACTCTTGTAGGCTACAACCAGTGTCAGTAGGGGGCACAAGGGGCTTCCTTCATCAGGTGTCAAAAAAGGAAAGGTAAATAATTTTTTAAGATTAATTATGCATGCATATGTATGCCACTTGTGTGTAGTAATAAATATTTTACTTGAATTTATTGTATAGGGTGTGGCTATTGATGATGTTCCGACACAGGTTTGGGAGCCTAGGCTGACATGCATCTCGATTCAGAGTGATAGCCCAATTCTATGTAGACTTTTACATATTATTATTTGTATTTTGTAACCAGGGTTGTTATGAGGATGTACATTTATATATAATTGACAATCTTTTTACTCTCATAGGTTACTCCTAGTGTGAGGGAGGGCCCACGAAAATCTTTCATATCTTTGTTTTCCCAGCCCATTATTCTAGAGGAGGGATCACTAGATGTAAGTTTTCATTTTAGTTTAAATCATCCTATTTTGTAGATTTATTACTCTATTTTTCACCACTCTACTAATCTCATTATTGCGAATATATATTTATAGGTTAGAGTTGGTATTGTTGGCATGGTCCCTTTGCTACCAAGGACTTATGGTAGGACACCTGATCATGGTAGGTGACCCAAAGGCCAGGTACAGATATTTGCATTCAGTTATAATTTTAATTAAATTAGTGTTTGAATTATGAATTACATATATATGTAAAAATCATATAAAGTAAGCAATCTAACTTGGGTTTGAACTCATTTTTGATGCAGGATCAATCAGAGCCAAACACTTCTTAAAAGAGGCTACATTTTGATGATTCCCCTATGACATAGGATGCATTTTTAGTTTTGTGGTCATTTAGAGATGCCACTTGGCACATTTTGAGATAGCATATATGCCACATTGTACACCTTGAAAAATTGATTTTGTAGACATTTTGAAATGGCATGTGCCATATTTGTATATGGACATACTTTTGATACATTTGATACTTTCTATATATAGAACATGTTCATTTTTACGTTATATTTGTGTCATCTTTTGTATACATATTTATTATTCATACTTATGGAATTAAATGGTGAAGTTATATCTTGACTATGATTATCATTATGATTTAAATTATATCTTGTTGAAGTTACATTTTTTTTCATTACTCTAGAATACCGTGTTCATGGAGCTTATTATGTTTGAGGTTTAACTTCTATAGATTTCCTATGTTCTTATGTTTCATACCATTATATATACTCACTTGAGCCACTTAGTACTACATTGTTTCAATACTATGTATATACTCACTATGTATATTACTCATCATATTGGGGTTTACTAAATGCACAGAGAAATGTAGCACTTGTGCTGTTAGATCACTTGGGTTGAGTGTGGTCGCGAGCATTCTAGTGACTCCGTAATGGGGTTTTTAGTGGCGTTTACTCGGCCAACCGGAGCTGATGGAGTAGATGGTTCGATGCAATGTCGGATGGTTTGAAAGATACGCTGATGCGCCACTTTCAACTGACCCTCACTGCAAGTTTTGGCATTGACTGAGATCATCTTACCAAATGCAAACGAAGTCAAATAACCCAAAACTGAGAGAGTTTATTGTAGACCTCAAAAACATGATCTTGTAGCCCTTGATGGTTTTTTGATACCCCTCACAAGGTCTGAGATACGAGCCTCAAAATATCACTGCCCAATCGTGCTTAGTGCACCTTGGGTCACTTGGGTCGAGCGTGGTCATGAGTGTTCTAGTGACTCTGTGGGTGGAACGGGGTTGTCCCTGGCATTTACCCAACCAAATGGAGTTGATGGAGTAGATAGTTCAATGTAATGTTAGACGGTTTGAAAGATATGTTGTTGAGCCACTTTCAACTGACCCTCACTGCAAGTTTTGGCATTGACTAAGATCGCCTTGCCAAATGTAAATGAAGTCAAATCGCCCAAAACCAAGAGAGGTTATTGTAGAACTTAGAAACATGATCCCATAGTTGCTGATAGTTTGTCAATACCTCTCACGAGGTATGAAATACAAGGCTCAGAAGATCACTACCCAATCATGCTTAGTGCACCTTGGGGTCACTTGGGTCAAGCGTGGTTGCAAGTGTTCTAGTGACTCCGTGGGTGGAATGAGGTTGTTAATGGAATTTACCCAGCCAACTAGAGCCAATGGATTAGATGGTTTGATGCCAGGTCAGACGGTTTGAAAGATACATTGTTGAGCCACTTTCAATTGACCCTCACTGCAAGTTCTGGCATCGACTAAGATCGTCTTGCCAAATGTAAAGGAAGTTGAATCACCCAAAATCAAGAGAGGTTATTGTAGACCTCAAAAACATGATCCTATAGCCCCTAATAGTTTTTCAATACCTCTCACAAGGTCCAAGATATGAGCCCCAAAAGATTGCTGCCCAATCATGCTTAATGCACCTTGGGGTCACTTGGGTCGAGCGTGGTCGCGAGCATTCCAGTGACTTTGTGGGTGGAATGGGGTTGTCACTGGCATTTACCTGGCCAACCAAAGTCAATGGAGTAGATGGTTTGATGCCAATTTAGATGGTTTGAAAGATATGTTGTTGAGCCACTTTCAACTGACCCTCACTACAGGTTTTGGCATCGATTGAGATCACCTTTTGAAATGCAAACAAAGTGAAATCACCCAAAACTAAGAGAGGTTATTGTAGAACTTAGAAACATGATCTTGTAGCTCCTGATAGTTTGTCAATACCTCTCACAAGGTTTGAGATACGATCCTTGGAAGATGGCTTCCCAATCGTGCTTAGTGCACCTTGGGGTCATTTGAGTCGAGTGTGGTCGCGAGCATTCCAATGACTCTGTGGGAAGAAAGGGGTTGTCACTAGCATTTACTTGGCTAATCGGAGCCAATGGAGAAGATGGTTTGATTCCAAGTCAGATGGTTTGAAAGATACGCTACTGAGCCACTTTCAACTGACCCTCATTGCAAGTTTTGGCATCGACTGAGCTCACCTTGCCAAATGCAAACGAAGTCAAATCGACCAAAATCAAGAGAGGTTATTGTAGACCTCAAAAACAAAATCTTGTAGCCCTTGATGGTTTTTCTATACCTATCATGAGGTCTAAGATATGAGTCCTGAAAGATCACTGCCCAATCGTGCTTAGTGCACCTTGGGGTCACTTGGGTCGAGCGTGGTCACGAGCGTTCCGGGGAATCCGTGGGTAGAATAGGGTTGTCACTGGTGTTTACCTGGCCAACTAGAGTTGATGGAGTAGATGGTTCAATGTCAGGTTAGATGGTTTGAAAGATACATTGTTGAGCCGCATTCAACTGACCCTCACTGCAAGTTTTGGCATCAACTGAGATCGTCTTGCCAAATGAAAAGGAAGTCAAATTGCCCAAAACTAAGAGAGGTTATTGTAGACCTTAGAAATACAATCCCATAGTCCTTGAAAATTTTTAAATACCTCTCATGAGGTGCAAGATATGAGCCTTGGAAGATCACTACCCAATCATGCTTAGTACACCTTGGGGTCACTTGGGTTGAGCATGGTTGTGAGTGTTCCAGTGACTCTGTAGGTGGAACAGGGTTGTCACTAGTGTTTACTCAACCAACCCAAGCCAATGGAAAAGATGATTTGATGCCAGGTCAGATGGTTTGAAAGATACACTGCTGAGCCGCTTTCAGCTGACCCTCACTCCAAGTTTTGGCATTGACTGAGATCATCTTACCAAATTCAAATGAAGTTGAATCACCCAAAAAAGAGAGAGGTTATTGTAGACCATGGAAACATGATCCCATAGCCCCTAACAGTTTGTCGATAGCTCTCACGAGGTCTGAGATATGAGCCTTAGAAGATCTACCCAATCGTGCTTAGTGCACCTTGGGGTCAGTTGGGTCAAGCGTGGTCATGAGTGTTCCAGTGACTTTGTGGGTGGAACTGGGTTGTCACTAGAGTTTAGAACGTCATGAAAGTGAACCACCAACTTCTAGTCCACACCATTTTTAGTCAAAAATAAAAGTTAACCCTTTTACTCTCTCGTGGAAACTCAGAAAGCATGTCACTTGTAGACCTTAAAACATATAATGCGTTATGGTACACTAGGCAGCCTGCAAGCAGTTCTGTTTTATAGATTGAGTAAGTAGTCCCTGGGAACATGTCCTTGTCTGTAGTGGAAACAATTAGGTTTTCATTTTGAAACAAGAGAAGAACCAAATGGTAAAGCATGCACACTTCTTTTCTTGACCCAATTCCATTGCAATGACTGTTAGTGGTAAGTTTGAAATTTGAACTATGAAACTAATCATGATTAAGCTTATAATGTTTGAGGTTTAACTTCTATAGATTATTTGAAATGATAAAAAATAATATACTTAAAGCATTAGAAACAACAATCAAACATGTAAGAATTCAAACCATGCAAATGACATAAGTAAATGACATGTAAAATCCCTTGTTGGCACTATTGGCCACCCATACATGATTTTGGTCATAAGTGCTTATCAAGACTTCTAGGACATTTAAATTTTAGATCAAATTGATTGTTACAAATTGCCATTATAGGCTTCAAAAGATCTCAATTAACCATTAAGGATCCTTTTGTCCTTCTATCTCTGATTAGATCCATGGTGACTATAGGTGTCTTCATCGGTGCTCCTGCACAAGTTACAATCCACATACAAAATCAAGTTTATTGACTCAAAATACAATCTAATAAAGGTGAAATTAATGTATTGAAATTAAGCTTGAGAAACTTAGAAAACAATGCACTAAGTCAACTTATTACCTAGTCAAGTGTTCCTGAATGGTCATCTCTTTGCTTTAGGGTCTCCAATAGTGCTTCATGATTAGCAATACTAATAGTCCAAAGTTCTTTTTATCTTTGGTCTTCCTTGATTCTTTGACAACTTGACATTTATTTCTATAACAAGGTGTGAATACATGACAATAGTTTTGTGCTTCTCATAGTCTTCAAATGCAGGAATTCCATTCTTTCTAATCATGTATGTTCACAGCTATGTTCCCGCAACAACAACTAAACTAGTAGGATATGTGAACCCATCACCATCTATCATCAGTTGTACAAGCTTTTTTTTACCTCATACATAATGTGCTAACCAATAATCTAACCTCTCATCATTCCCCTACAGTGTAACCAATGCAAAATCATCTCCTGGCTGCACAAGATCTGAAAGATGGTCATACTCAACTGAAGTGTCCATGTCATCATTTATTATAGAGAGTGTCAAAGATAAAGGAGTTAGATACTGTGGAACCCATGTATCCACCCACTCACTTGACTCACAATGATCCCAATCATACTGAAAAAGCATGGGGTAAAAACAAGCCAACTCTCGTGTCTAAATGGTCCATGTACTACTATTGGAGATTCAGAATGAATTTATTTTTGAAGTCTTTCATTGATTGACAATCCAATTTATCTCCTACAGTTCCCTCCTCAACCAACAAAAAGAATCTACGCACTGTAGAATCAAGAGTCCCCACCTGTGACAATGCTAAAGTACACCAATCAACAATAGAATGAGCATCAAGAAGTACAACACCTGAAATCATCAATTGCTCCTTAACTAGAGCTCTCTTCACACACGCACCTACTCCATCATGCTCCCCTTTCCCATGCTTGTAATACCCCAAAAATGGGCTCTAGGTTCATTAACCTCCTACATCGACATATCGAACGAAATCGACATCGAAGTCCTAACCAAAGGCACATCTAAACATCATCGAATCCTAATTGATTATCATAAATTCTGCATCGGGGAATATTCCTAGTAATATTCCTATTTATCCTAATTATCTTTGATTTAATGATTATTTGGCGATAAATCATATTTATCCTAAAGTTTGATTAGTTGAATATTCTAAATATTTAATTAATTAGATTTATATCTCCCACTTAATTGTTTAATTGAAGTTAATTCTATTTATTCCTAAATTGTATTATTTAATTTTGACAATAAATGCAAAATCCTATGAATAATTGATTAAATTCTTATTTAATTAATTAAAGCAAGTTGTCAATTTTTAATAATATTGTTTTTGAATAAAAGTCTGAAAAATAATTGATTAACCCATAAATCAGTTGTTTTATTTTTCAAAATCAATTAAGTTGGAAATAAATCACTTTATTATTAAATTAATTCATAAATAAAACATGCACAATCAAGAAAAGAAGACAACTATCAATTATCAATTGAATCTAAACTCTATTTTGAGTTGAACTCGGCTTTTGCATGTTTTTGTGAGTTAATTATCCTTTATTTAAAAATAACTCAAAAATCAACATGAGTTATTTGAGCGATTTATGGCCTTTTTTCATGCACCTCCAAAGCACTAGATTTCTATAAATTAAGGCTTCAGCTCTTCATTTGAGATCCATCCATCCACGAATTACACACTCGCACTGCCGAATTGGAGACTAAAGAATCAATCTTGAGAATTCGAGTTGTTGTGAGATTTTTATTATTTTTGCATAGTATCCATATCATTTAGAATATTATTGTTAGATCATTTTAGCATATCGATTTTCATATTAGCATAGATCCATATCAAGTTTTCATTATCATAATTGCATAGAAAAACCAAAAAAAAAAGATTAATAACATTCATCCCATATCTAGATTTTGCATTCAAATCCTTCATTTAGGTGTCGTCAAGGTCACTTATCTTGGTATAATATGAGAATACATACTTGCATCTACTAGAAGGTAGTAAATCGCCTGGTTAGTTTAGTTTTCATTTATTGCACAATTTCAATTTCAACTAACCTCTAATGTTTTACTGAAGTGTTGTGTCTACAAATGAGGTACAAAATTCACACACACATTTCTAGCACCCACCGTGGGCATTTTTAAGCCCAAATGGCATGACATTCCAATAGAAGGTACCCCATGCACATGTGAAAGCAGTTTTCTCTTGATCCTCTGGAGCAATTTTTATTTGATTATATCCAAAAAAACCATCCATTAATGAGTACATCTCAAAGCCTGCAGTCATGTCCACTATCATATCAATGTTAGGTAATGGAAAATCATCCTTAGGGCATGCTCTATTTACATCTCTAAAGTCTGTGTGTACTCTGATTGATTTATCTGGTTTTGAAACAGGTACAATATTAGAGATCCACTCTACATAGTCAATAACTCGAATGAATCCAGCTTTCAGGAGCTTCTCTAATTCAACTTTTACTAAGAGTGCAACATGAGGATGCATCTTTCTTAATTTTTGCTTAACAGGTTTGACATTCAGAGCTATAGATAAATGATGCATTATAAGATTAGGATCCAATCCTAGCATATCTGAATATTTCCATGCAAAGTTGATCTTCTTCTCTGTTAGGAATGTTGTAAATTTTTTCTTCTCTTCTTCTGATAAAGATTGTGCTACATGAATCAATTGTGGTCCCTCTGATACAACTCATGGGTCCCTCTGATACGAGTCATGGGGGCTTATCAGAGACAACCTAGCTACTATTGAAAAGTCGTACGAGCCCCACTGGGGAGTCGTACGAGTTTCCATGCATGCAAAATTCAAAAATGGAAAAGACGTATGAAAATTGCTAAAATCTTATAAAACATGGAAAAATTGACATTCTAGCAAAGCACAGAGGTCCACCTACCAGATGTCTATATTGCCGAGGTCTCTGGTGTCTCTGGTTGCACTCAAATTGGTGTGAACTCACAGGTACCTTCGGTTCTACCACTTTATCTACCATTTTGCTCAGAGGGCTCCCCAAAGATTTCTAAAGTCAAAAGGTTGAAATGAATTGAAAATGACCCTTCTAGCCTTTATATAGCTTTTGACCTAATTTTCAAAAGTGCTCTATTTTTCACAAAAATTGCACCCCTAGCTAATTTCGACGTTCTAAATCCATTTTCAGGATCAAAATTCAAATTTGAGATCATTTACTATGTCAAAATCATGATTTAAAATTTTTGGACCTAAGACGGTCTACTGCTTGCATAATTGACCTTCAATCATCATTGAAATATAGAATTCAACTTAACTAATTATCTTACATCAAACTATCAAAATTTCAACTTGGTCACCCATGGTCAACTTATGGTTTCACCTAGTCAAACTTGTCTTCAGGACCTCTAAATGATGTAGAATGCATTCTCAGATGTACACAACCATTTCTCAAATCAATTAACATGCTTCTAAACCATAATGCTGACTTTTCTTGTCAAATTTCAATTTTAATCCCGAAGGGGGCATGGTATTTCATATCATTCAAAATTTGTAATCTAAATCTAAAATCAATCTTTCCTCGGTAATCAAGACAACAACCATGTCTAGTTTCTTATTCATCAAAATACCTCATCGCTCGGGGGAAATCAATCATCACTCAGGGCATATCAGATTCATAGAGATCCATATCAATCTGGTATTCTCTTAATCTTGTAAATTGTATCAGTTTTTGTAACTATCGGTTCAACTGTGCTACTTCCTTGGTTCTTCAGAAACTGAAGGGTTCAGATGTGATACCAATGTGATTCTTATCGACAATCAGGTCTGGAATTGGTCACTCACTTCTTTGCAATCATAAGGTTCAAAATCAGGCATTTTGACACTTTTTCGCAATCATCAGTTCATTTTTTGTTATAGTTAACATTATCTTTGGTCATTCAGGACCTATTATCTTCATATCAAATCTTTCAATCAACTTCTATCTCATATCAATTTCAATTTCAAACATCAGTTTCAATATCATACACATATTGTCTTTGAACCACTACGCTTCACATAGTAATTCAAAGAGGTGCAAAATGTAATACCCTAAAAATGGGCTATAGGTTCATTAACCTCCTACATCGACATATGAAACGAAATCAACATCGAAGTCCTAACCAAAGGCACATCTAAACATCATCAAATCCTAATTGATTATCATAAATTCTGCATTGGGGAATATTCCTAGTAATATTCCTATTTATCCTAATTATCTTTGATTTAATGATTATTTGGTGATAAATCCTATTTATCCTAAAGTTTGATTAATTGAATATTCTAAATATGTAATTAATTAGATTTAATTCTACCACTTAATTGTTTAATTGAAGTTAATTCTATTTATTCCTAAATTATATTATTTAATTTTGACAATAAATCCAAAATCCTATGAATAATTGATTAAATTCTTATTTAATTAATTAAAGCAAGTTGTCAATTTTTAATAATATTTTTTTTGAATAAAAGTTTGAAAAATAATTGATTAACCCATAAATCAATTGTTTTATTTTTCAAAATCAGTTAAGTTGGAAATAAATCACTTTATTATTAAATTAATTCATAAATAAAACATGCACAATCAAGAAAAGCAGACAACTATCAATTATCAATTGAATCTAAACTCTATTTTGAGTTGAACTCTGCTTTTGCATGTTTTTGTGAGTTAATTATCCTTTATTTAAAAATAACTCAAAAATCAACCTGAGTTATTTGAGTGATTTATGGCATTTTTTCATGCACCTCCAAAGCACTAGATTTCTATAAATTAAGGCTTCAGCTCTTCATTTGAGATCCATCCATCCACGAATTGCACACTCGCGCTACCAAATTGGAGACTGAAGAATCGATCATGAGAATTCGAGTTGTTGTGAGATTTTCATTATTTTTGCATAGTATCCATATCATTTAGAATATTATTGTTAGATCATTTTAGCATATCGATTTTCATATTAGCATAGATCCATATCAAGTTTTCATTATCATAATTGCATAGAAAAACCAAAATAAAAAGATTAATAGCATTCATTCCATATCTAGATTTTGCATTCAAATCCTTCATTTAGGTATCGTCAAGGTCACTGATCTTAGTATAATCTAAGAATACATACTGGCATCTACTAGAAGGTAGTAAATTGCCTAGTTAGTTTAGTTTTCATTTATTGCATGGTTTTGATTTCAACTAACCTCTAATGTTTTACTGAAGTGTTGTGTCTACAGATCAGGTACAAAATTCACACACACAATGCCCTGACTCAAAAAAACTCCAAATATGAGGTATAGCTCTCTCCACATGCATTCTACACAACCAATAAAATATTCTAGCATTCTTAAATTGACCGATGCAATTATCCGACCAAATGAGATGCTTATCCATAGCAATACCATTTTCCTGCAAGAAGTCAAAATAGTTCTGGAAACAATGTTGAACAAACTCATGAGAGTGAGACCTATCATCGCTCATATAAAAATGGTACTCTCTGATTATCTTTCCCTCATCTTTTGTGCTATCGGGGGATTGTCTATATGTGATGTGTACAAAAATAGCAACCTAAATGGAATTGTAATATTGAGCTTGAGTCTCATTTTGGGGCTGCAATGTATAGTTCTTCACAAAGTCTACAATGAATATAATAGTTCCAATGGGGAAAGTGTCATTACACATCCTAAATTTTTGATCCAACCATTGAGACCTGTGACTATGCCTTGCATACTTGTAAAAAAACTTGTCTTGAAATCTGAGAGAAAATCAGCAACATTGTATTCTTTTGCAACTAACTCACATATAGAGCCTTCATCTCCACTCTTCAATGTATATTTCACTGTTTCATATACCTTTTTTTGGATGAGTGTCTTTCCAAAATTGTGTTCCAAACCCTCATGAAAATATGTCATAAACTTGGACAAGCCACCACATTTTGAGCACTTGGCATTTAAGCAAATTTTTTTATAAAATAAACAATCATCGTCTCTTTGACATAAAAATTGATCTAGCAAGTCTCTTGATGATTTGGGAAGACCACTTGCACCACAATCCTCTAGCATTTCATCAGTATGAAAAATAGAACGAATGGACTGTAATAATTCATGATGCATTGAAAACCCAACATGATATTTGCAACAACATGTATTTTGAATCTTAAGGGATACACAATAAAATGGCTTCACGGATTCAAAAAACCTTTGTGATATTTTCAATGTTGGATGTGTCTCACAAAAAATTTTATACAATATTGTTTGACTTACGTCCACATAATGTTTAGGATGTGGAGTGCGGTCTTGATTGCCAACTCTCAACTTCAAGACATCCTTCACATTTGGTGATACTCTTGAGTTAGCATCCCAAAATTGTTGAATTTCATCCTTGACAACATCTGTTAGCTTCTTATCAAAATGTAGAAGTCTCCCACCATAAACCTGTTAGTCCATTTTCTAGTCAATGCAAAATCCTATGAAAATGGCCTCTTCCCTGCTAATTTTGAAGTTGTCCCACCCTGCTGCAAGCTTGTTTTAATGTGTGAAGAAAATTCATAATGTTTCATGGTTTGTGCTCTTAGCCCCGTGCTCTTTAATGTATCACCTTGCTCTAGTTCAGATCACATCTCCTAAATCACAAAACCCAAGGAGATATTCAAGTTCCAAGGTCTGTAGGAAATAATCTCAGAATATGCCTTAGTGTCAAAAACCCACAATGTTTTTGAAAACCCTAGATGTTTTCGATCGCTCACCAAAAATCCTATGTGTTTTTGACCTCACACTTTTTCCTCTTTATCAGCGTTTCCTATCTGCGCAGCTGCGACCTGTTGGTGGGCCCCATATTTTGGAGGAAAGCACTGTGAAAGCTTTAAAACTAGAAGGAATAATATCCCACATTGGTGTCGAAACAAGACTTTCAAATATTTAAAAGCAAATCCACAAACATACAAAGTAAGCTGAAATGGAAGAGGCTCTCTCCATGCATGACTCCTCATGCACCCGACTCAGTTTTCGTGACAAGCGGGCCCTACTCACAGGTGAGGTAATTTTTGGCAAAGTAGAAATTGTCCAGATGGTCAGTGCCTCGAGATTTGTGTCACCTATCAACGGTGGTCACATGATCTCAAGGGCCAATTTTGGCCCTTGCGATCATGCAGAAAGCTGCCATCTGGCAGCTTGATGAGGTGGCAGTCATTTCAATGACTTGGTAGTGTGATGCAGAGTGGACAGAGGTGGTGGTGACTGGTCAGAAGTGGACACATGTCAAGTGGTCTCATGATTGCAAGGAGGAACTTCAGCCCTTGCGAACATGAGACAGGCTGACATGTGGCATCCTGATGAGGTGGTGAGGTTGTAGGTGGACGCATAGGTAGTGGCTTACTCATGAGCATGGATATCAAGGTGTTTGTTTGGTGATGATTTGGTGATGACAGAGCAGCAGGCCCCATGAAAAGGTAACTAAATTTTGATGAAGTATACAAATGGTGGATCTGATGGCGTTGGGATTTGTGCAACCATCAATGGTGGTCACATGATCTCATGGGCCATTTTTGGCCCATGCGATCATGCACCAGGCTGACACATGGTAGCTGGCCAGTGAGGTGACACCCAGGTCAGTGATGCGGGAGAATTAGGTGCTGACATGTGCCACGTGGGGTCCACTCAAGCTTGTGCTTGAAGTGATTTAAAATATCATATTTTTAAAGGATTAATGTGCAACTATAGTCAAAATTTTGAAATATATAAAATACTACATGAGAATGTTTGAAGGTTTCAGAGGTGACACGTGTCAAGTGCTCATGCATTCGCAGGATCAGGCCGACAGTCAAGCAAACTTCACATGATTCGAAGGTAGAGGTCTGCTAACCGCCAGTCACGAAGTCGCTAAATGCTAGCGGTTAGGGGTTGGGCATTCTGTGAATTGGAGATAACTCACTCACTAGTTTTCCAGATAGATCATGGTTAAGGCCTTTGATTCCGCAATTTGGAGATACAAGCAGTCGCCTAGTCGCTAGAAGACTGGTGGTTAGAGGAATTTATTCAGTGATTCAGAGATACTGTGGTCACTAGTTCACCTAATCAATGGGCTAAACTTGCACGCAATGAGAACATGACACATGGCACTCCTTGGTGTCTTCTAAGCCAAAATAAAAAATTTAAAATCACAAGCTTGGAGATGGAAAATGGCTGCCAGAGGCTTCATTTTTGGGGCAAATACCAAGTATAATATACTGCCGGAAAGCTGAGAGAACAAGGAATCCATTTATGAGGTTAGATTTGATGTAGGTCATGTTGGTTTCAAGTTATCTACAATTGAATGAATCAGGGGGCCTGGGAAGATATTTTGAAAATATCTAATTTGTTATATCTGGTGATTCACATTTCAGTTTGAAGAGATGACAACTGCTTTCCAGAGTTGAGAGCAGGTCCCATTTCCAGTTTGAAGGCGGATGACTCATCCAATGAGTAGAGAGGAGGAAGATAAGTGTTGATTTTTGATGATTTTTGAGTTTCTTCCTTCTCCTTCTTATTCTTCATTTTTTTGAGGGTAGAGGGTTCCAATTTTGGAAGAACTCTGGTCTAGGTTCTAGATTTTGGGTAAACATCCATTGAATGGTTCCAGGTCTGTGGTGATTCCAGCAGGGGGTTCTCAAAGAGAAGGGTCCAAATGAAATTCCATTTTGGTTCATGATTGTCTAAGTGTAATGGTTTGTGTTCTTCATTTTATGTCATAGATTCAATGCAAGTATTTGTAAATTTGATTGCAAATTGAAGTACATGTAAGGCATGTATGGTTTTCAGAGAATTGTCTTCATGGTATTGAGTTTCAATTTCAGTATGAGCTCAATATTCAAGGGATATTGAGTTTGTCTTCTCCAAGGGAGAATGTATCTGCTTGTATTTGGATATCCTTCAAGGAAGGATTGTAAAATCCTTAAATGCAGATTGGAAATTAATTGGTACTATGAATGTGTATGATTCTTCATATTGAGTGATGGAAATGTATTAATGTAAGTCATTAATGCAGGGATATTAATCAATGAAACATGGTTTGTAGTTTGGGTTTATATTTACTGGTTTTGACTCCATGCCCAGATTGAAGGCACTGATCTTTACTGTTAGCAATCATTTGCCAAACTAGCATCAATTTAATCAATCAACTTTCCCTTTCTGTTGATGTGTTTGAAGGATAGATTGAGCATGTGGGTAGGCTTCCGATAATAGAGATTCATCTCAATTATGAATCCTATTGTAGGACATATTTATTCTATTTAATCCATTAGTGAATCTTCTTATTAGGTGTTTGTATTAGTTCATATTAGTTTGCATAAGAAGAGAAGTAAGGTACACCCGCCTGGGTCTATGGAGCCCGAAGTGAAGAAGGATTCATCCTTGTTAATTAGCATTTCTCTTGCTAGGAAAAGAACATCAAAAGGGAGAGATTGAGTTATGGTCTAGTTGTTTACCTTTGCAAGAAAAATAGCTAACAAAATGGTGACTTTACTGGGGATTGAATAAGTTCACCATTAAGTGTATCCTAGAGTCTAGCTAGTTTTCAGTTTGGGAAAAGAGTCTTCAAAGTTTAAAATTCTGAAAATCTTTTTCAAATCAGTTTACCTGGATTTGTTGTTGTAAAAGTTTAAATATATGCAGTTCTGGTGTTGTGTGAAGTGCCCAGAATCTGGACATTTTCAGAGAGAAGATCAGTAAAAAAAAAAATTCTTTCCTCTAAGAAGAGGTGGCGACTCTATGTCAAGATGAACCCAAAATTTGAAGGTGTTCTTTAGATTTTAAATCAAAAAGTGAAGTTATAGCAGCAGCAAAAAATCCTTCCAGGTTTTTCCCCAATCAAATTTTTTGCTATGGCATGTGATCCTTATTCAGTGATGTAGTCACTAAGTCAAGGAAATTTATTGTAAGTTTCACATATTTCTTTTCTATGAATTTCTATAGTAAAAATGTTGTGAGAAGTATGTTAGTTATGAAGTTGTGACTGCATAAGTTGTAGAAGAGAAAAGACACACTATCAAGAAGTTATGTCATCTAAAATAGCAAATTGTGTAAATCTAGATGTTATTCCTAGATCTTCTTTTCCTTTGTTTGGTTTTGAAGAAGATGAAAATAATCTTGCAATGATTAAGCATGAAATTCAGGCAAAGGAAATTGAGTTCCTAAAAATGGAAGTAGGGAGAAGGAAAGATTAATTAGTGTGTTTGTTTTATGAAAGGTTTGTTGTAGCATTCAATCAGCTTCAAGTTGATGATGTATTTCAGGAACTTTATCATATTGATTTGTTTCTAGAACTGTGTGTTCTTGAATCAATTCACTGGGATGTGAGAATAAAAGTGAAGTATATTGTGTGGGTAGAAGGATCTCAATTTTAAAATGAATGTGAAAGTATTGCGGTCAAAGCTGAGAACAAGTGTGATCCTCAATCTGAAAAGGAAATTTATGAGGACAAATTTCTTTCTCCTATTGCATTCAAAAGTGAAGTATCTCAGTTTTCAGATGTACCTGATGAATGCAATGATGATGCTGATGATGAATGTCAGAGTGATAGGGGTGAATCTGTTGATGGTGACTTCTATGACTCTGAAAAGGATAATGATTCTCAGTCCAGAAATGAATGCAATTTAGAATATGATTACCCGAATGAAGATGGTGTAAGTAAATATAGTAGTTCTCTCATTGATAAATGTGCTGATGTATTAGATTCAGATTTAAGTGATTTAGATTCAGATTTATCTTTTGCTAAGAGTATCCATGACAGTGAGTCTGAATATGAGTATAATGATATCTCAAATCCTTTGTTTAATGAGAAGATTGATTGTGATCACCCGACACTATGTACAAACTTCTATGATTCACATTTTCATTTGGTTTCTAACCTGCTATTTGAAGATTTTATTGAAGATCAAGTCCATGTTGAACTTGATATAGTACATTCATCTGATGGTGAATTTGGATATGAATATGAATCTCGGGTCTCATCTCAGCCAGATGAGAAAGAGGTAATATACAAGGAGCCTCCTGATTGTTTGTTGTCTTTGCATGGGTGTGAATATGAGATTTTTTCTTTCAACTTGCAAGAGGATGCTGAAGATAATGATAAATCTAAGGGTTGCAATCAGCAAGTTTGTGTGCTCCCATTTTGTGAAAATCAGTCCCGTATCAGTTTGTCAGATGTGGTGGATAGTATTTCTTTTTCTTTTGTGCAAACTAATGATATCAGTGAATGTGACCAGCACATTTATGAGAATGATCAGTATATCTAGATTGAGTTTGATTCTCAGGCTTTGCATGGATATGAATATATGGATTATATGTTGCATAATGTGCTTGTGGAGAATATTCATGTTTTCAACCATCCAGATGCAAGTGACATTTTCAGTTTATTTTCAAAGCATGGTGGAAAAGAGAATCATGTTTTTGATCGGGGTAAGTGAGCCTCGGTTGGTTTCCATCTGTAAGAAGTTTGTGTATATTTGTATAGTTGCTTTGTTTTCAGCAGTAGTGTAGTTTCTTTCAATAAAGGAGCCTCATAACCGAATAATGGATTGGAGGGATAAGAAGAGAAGCTATTTTTTGGGGTGGTCTACTCTTCCAGAAGATTCTGGTATTCTTGTGCTAAACTTGCATTCAACCATCCCCAAATAGAGCCACTGTTAGTCCATTTCTAGTCAATGCAAAATCCTATGAAAATGGCCTCTTCCCTGCTAAAAGTTGTCCCGCCCTGCTACAAGCTTGTTTTAATGTGCAAAGAAAATTCATAATGTTTCATGGTTTGTGCTCTTAGCCCCATGCTCTTTAAGGTATCACCTTGCTCCAGTTCAGACCGCATCTCCTAAATCGCAAAACCCAGGGAGATATTCAAGTTCCAAGGTCTGCAGGAAATAATCTCAAAATATGCCTTAGTGTCAAAAACCCACAATGTTTTTGAAAACCCTAGATGTTTTCAATCTCTCATCGAAAACCCTATGTGTTTTCAACCTTGCACTTTTTCCTCTTTATCATTGTTTCCTATCTGCGTAGCTATGACCTATTGGTGGGCCCCATATTTTGGAGGAAAGCACTGTGAAAGCTTTAAAACTAGAAGGAATAATATCCCACATTGGTGCCGAAACAGGACTTTCAAATATTTAAAAGCAAATCCACAAACATACAAAGTAAGTTGAAATGGAAGAGGCTCTCTCCATGCATGACTCCTCATGCACTCGACTCGGTTTCCATGACAGGCGAGACCTACTCACAGGTGAGGTAATTTTTGGCAAAGTAGAAATTGTGCACACGGTTGGCGCCTCAAGATATGTGTCACTTATCAACGGTGGTTGCATGATCTCAAGGGCCAATTCCACCCCTTGCGATCATGCACCAAGCTACCATGTGGCAGCTTGATGAGCTGGCAGTCAGTTCAATGACTAGACAGTGTGATGCAGAGTGGACAGAGGTGGTAGTGATTGGTCAAAAGCGGACACATGTCAAGTGGTTGCATGATCGCAAGGAGGAACTTTATCCCTTATGAAAATGCGACATGTTGACATGTGGTAGCCTGATGAGGTAGCGAGGAGGTCATAGGTGGACACACAGGCAGTGGCTTACTCATGAGCATGGATATCAAGGCATTTGTTTGGTGACGAGTTGGTGATGACAGAGCAGCGGGTCCCATGAAAAGGTAACTAAATTTTGATGAAGTATAGAAATGGTGGATTCGACAGCGTTGGGATTTGTGCGACCATCAATGGTGGTCACATGATCTCATGGGCCATTTTTGGCCCATGCGATCATGTGTCAGGCTGACACATGGTAGTTGGCCAGTGAGGTGACACCCAGGTCAGTGATGTGGGAGAATTAGGTGCTAACATGTGGCACGTGGGATCCACTTAGGCTTGTGCTTGAAAGTGATTTAAAATATCAAATATTTAAAGGATTAATGTGCAACTATAGTCAAAATTTTGAAATATGTAAAATACTGCATGAGAATGTTTGAAGGTTTCAGAGGTGACATGTGTCAAGTGCTCATTCATTTGCGGGATGAGGCTGGTAGTCAAGCAAACTTCACAAGATTTGGAGGTAGAGGTTTGCTAACCACCAGTTGCGAAGTTTCTAAATGCTAGCGGTTAGGGGTTGGGCATTCCACGAATTGGAGATAACTCACTCGCTAGTTTTCCAGATAGATCATGGTTAAGGCCTTTGATTCCATGATTCGGAGATACAAGCAGTCGCGTCATCGCTAGAACACTGGCGGTTAGAGGAATTCATTCAGCGATTCGGAGATACTGTGGTCGCTAGTTCACCTAATCAATGGGTTAAACTTGCACACAATGACAACTAGACACATGGCACTCCTTGGTGTCTTCTGAACCAAAATTTAAAATTTAAAATTTAAAATCACAGGCTTGGAGATGGAAAATGGCTGCCCGAGGCTTCATTTTTGGGCCAAATACCAAGTATAATATACTGTCAAAAAGGTGAGAGAACAAGGAATCCATTTATGAGGTCAGATTTGATGCAGGTTGTGTTGGTTTTGAGTTATCTAGAGTTGATCGAATTAGGGGGGCCAGGAAGATATTTTGAAAATATCTAATTTGTTATATCCGGTGATTCACATTTCAGTTTGAAGAGATGACAGGTGCTTTCCAGAGTTGAGAGCAGGTCCCATTTCCAGTTTGAAGGCGGATGACTCATCCAATGAGTAGAGAGGAGGAATACAAGTGTCAATTTTTGATGATTTTTGAGTTTCTTCCTTCTCCTTCTTATTCTGCAATTTTTTGAGGGTAGAGGGTTCCAATTTTGGAAGAACTCTGGTCTAGGTTCCAGATTCTGGGTAAACATCCATTGAATGGTTCCAGGTCTCTGGTGATTCTAGTAGGGGGTTCTCCAAGAGAAGGGTCCAAATGAAATTCCATTTTGGTTCATTATTGTCTAAGTGTAATGGTTTGCATTCTTCATTTTATGTCATAGATTCATTGCAAGTATTTGTAAATTTGATTGCAAATTGAAGTGCATGTAAGGCATGTATGGTTTTCAGAGAATTGTCTTCATGGTATTGAGTTTCAATTTCAGTATGAGTTCAATATTCAAGGGATATTGAGTTTGTATTTGGATATCCTTCAAGGAAGGATTGTAAAATCCTTAAATGCAGATTGGAAATTAATTAGTGCGATGAATGTGTATGATTCTTCATATTGAGTGATGGAAATGTATTAATGTAAGGCATTAATGCAAGGATATTAATCAATGAAACATGGTTTGTAGTTTGGGTTTATATTTACTGGTTTTGACTCCATGCCTGGATTGAAGGCACTGATCTTTACTGTTAGCAGTCATTTGCCAAACTAGCATCAATTTAATCAATCAACATTCCCTTTCTGTTGATGAGTTTGAAAGATAGATTGAGCATGTGGGAAGGCTTCCCATAATAGAGATTCATCTCAATTATGAATCCTGTTGCAGGACATATTTATTCTATTTAATCCATTAGTGAATCTACTTATTAGGTGTTTGTATTAGTTCATATCAGTTTGCATAAGCAGACAAGTAAGGTACACCCACCTGGATCTATGGAGCCCGAAGCGAAGAAGGATTCATCCTTGTTAATTAGCATTTCTCTTGCCAGGAAAAGAGCATCAAAAGGGAGAGATCGGGTTATGGTCTAGTTGTGTACCTTTGCAAGAAAAATAGCTAACAAAGCCCATGTATCAATTTGAAGTAGATCATCAAGTCTTTCTCTTCTTGCAAGTGCTCTAGCCAAAGTTTTACGGTCTGTATTGAAGTCAACACAAGTTTGCCTCTTCAGACAAGCCTTTCTCAACTGATGACTTACTAAGGAGGTTGTAATAACCCTCTGAGCAACACTCTTGTCTTTTTCTCTACTAGTCTTCCCAATTCTATTAAGAGCACTGAAAAGATTCTTCACAACAATGGCATTTCTCTCCATTTTCTTGTTCACACAAATCTTCAATTTCACAAGCACGGGTCTCATCTTTTGCATCTTTAACAACTGGACAAAAATTTAACATTGCTCAACCAATGTCCTATTTCCAAAAAATTGATCATAAAGTCTTGAAGCCCACAACCTAATGGTTCTATGTGACCTCTTTCCTTCCCAATTATTTATAAAGTTCTCCTCAATTTCAATTAGACATTTAGGTGTTCTTGAATGCCCCGAATTTGAAGATTGATTATCTTTATTTCAAGGGACTTCATTTCTCATATAATTTGGAGATGTGTAATGTTCATGTGGTTCTTGTGCAACATTTTTATTCTCCAAGTCTATATTTTCAATCTCCATCTGTACATTTTCATCTTCATTCAATTCATTGTCATTCCCCCAATCTATGTTTTCATTAACCAAGTCTACATTTTCATTCTCCATCTCTACATTTTGATCTTCATTCCATACATTGTTATTCACAAAATCAATTTCCATATTATTTTTGAAGTCAACATCCTCTTCACATGCAACTACATTTACAGGGTCACCTTGATTAATGTTTAAAATACCTTCTCTCCTTCGGTGATTTTCCCTATCTTTTTCCCTATATGCTTGAATTTCTTCATTCGTCACCTTACTCTTTTGTTTAGCTTTTCAATGACTACTTCTTCCAATGGTGAGACCACAAGTTGACAAAAAAATAAAAATGGGCCCCAAATCACATTTATTTTCCTACAACCTGTGAAAAAAGTTTGAAATTCCATGCTTCTCTGGTTTGTGGGGACAGGGAATATTTTGGTCAAATATCACCAGTCAATAATCAAGTACCTGATATTTCCAGGTAGATGAAAAAAAGGGTAGGAGAAAATGAAAAAATTGAACTTTTATATATAAAATGAAGTGTGTGTGTGTGTGTATATATATATATATATATATATATATATATACACTAATGTATATAATATATTATATATATACTACTGTATATATATATAATGTATTCAAAAAAATACTTGCATAGTTGATTTGATGAAAGCTAGTTTCAGCCCAAGTCCTCTTGAAAGTATCCAGCATAGGATTTTTCTATAGACTCCTTGTAATGTTGGTGATCTGACTATATTTAATAAGTAGGTGTCCATATGGGTCAGGGGGACTTTCTACAGGTCCTAACACATGATAAGGCATACTAGGACCCCTAGGAATTCCTGATGACCCCTTTTGACACATTCGAATGCTCAAGTATGTCCAAAGGGGTCATAGGACCCCTTAAGACACACTTGAGCATGCCAATGTGTCCATAGGGGTCACGGGGACTTCCTAGGGGTCCTAACACATGATAAGGCATACTAGGACCCCAAGGAAGTTTGTATGACCCATTTTGAAACATTTGAATGCTTAAGTGTGTCCAAAGGGGTCCTAGGATCCCTTAGGACACACTTGAGCATTCCAATGTGTCCTAAGGGGTCACGAGTACTTCCTAGGGGTCCTAACACATGATAAGCCATACTAGGACCCATACGAAGTCCCCATGACTCATTTTGACACATTTGAATGCTCAAGTGTGTTTGAAGGGGTCATAGGACCCCTTAGGACACACTTGAGTATTCCAATGTGTCCATAGGGGTCACAGGACCTTCCTAGGGGTCCTAAAATGTGATAAGGTGTACTAAGAACCCTAGGAAGTCCCCATGACCCATTTTCATAGATTTTAATGCTCAAATGTGTTCAGAGGGGTTGTAGGACCCCTTAAGAAACACTTGAGGGTTCCAATGTGTCCATAGGGCTCACAGGGACTTCCTAAGGGTCCTAACAATTCAAAAGGCATACTAGGACCCCAAAGAAGTCCGTATGACCCCTTTTGACACATTTGAATGCTCAAGTGTGTTTGAAGGGGTCGTAGGACCCCTTAGGACATAGTTGAGCATTACAATGTGTCCATAGGGGTCACTGAGCCTTCCTAGAGGTCCTAACATGTGACAAGGCCTACTAGGACCCCTAGCAATTCCCCATGATGCCTTTTGACAAAGTTGAATGGTCAACTATGTTCAAAGTGGTCATCGGAACCCTGAGGGCACAC
This sequence comes from Chamaecyparis obtusa, assembly GCA_027943335.1. Taxonomy (NCBI): domain Eukaryota; kingdom Viridiplantae; phylum Streptophyta; class Pinopsida; order Cupressales; family Cupressaceae; genus Chamaecyparis; species Chamaecyparis obtusa. Next base: position 336,301 of record BSBK01009311.1, on the reverse strand, counting down.
TTGAGCATTCTAATATATCCATAGGGGTCACAAGGAATTCCTAGGGGTCCTAATGAGTGAAAAGGCCTACTAGGACCCCTAGGAAGTCCCCATGACACCTTTGACACATTTGAATGCTCAAAAGTGTCTAAAGGGGTCTTAGGACCCCTTAGGAAATACTTCAGCATTCCAATGTGTCCATAGGGATAACGGGGCCTTCCTAGGGGTCATAACACAAAATAAGGCATACTAGGACCCCTAGGATGTCCCCATGACCCCTTTTGACACATTTGAATGCTCAAGTGTGTCCGAAGGGGTTGTAGGACCCCTTAGGACAAACTTGAGTGTTCCAATGTGTCCATAGGTGTCCTAGGACCTTCTTAGAGGTCCTAATGTGTGATAAGGCATACTAGGAGCCCTGGGAAGTCCCCATGATTCCTTTTGACACATTTGAATTCTCAAGAGTGTTTGTAGGGGTTGTAGGATTACTTCAAACATACTTGACAGTTCCAATGTGTCCATAGGGGTCATACGGACTTCATAAGGGTCCTAATACTTGATAAGGTGTACTAGGACCTCTAGCAAGTCCCTATGACCCCTTTTGACATATTTGAATTCTCAAATGTGTTCAAAGGGGTTGTAGCAACCCTTAGGACATAGTTGAGAATTCCAATTATTCCACAAGGGTCACGAGACCTTTTTTGGGGTCCTAACACATGATAAGGCGTACTAAGAGCCCTAGGAAGTTCCCATGACCCCTTTTGACACATTTGAATTCTCAAGTGTGTCTAAAGGGGTTGTAGGACCCCTTAGAACACACTTGAGCATTCCAATGTGTCCATAGGCATCACAGGGACTTCCTAGGGGTCCTAACATGTGATAAAGTGTACTAGGACCCCTAGGAAGTCCCCATGACCCCTTTTGACATATTTGAATGTTCAAAAGTGTCTAAAGGGGTCGTAGGACCCCTTAGGACATGGTTGAGCATTCCAATGTGTTTGTAGAGCTCACGGGGCCTTCCTAGGGGTTCTAACACCTGATATGGCATACTAGGACCTCTAGGAAGTCCCCATGACCCCTTTTGACACATTTGAATGCTCAAGTGTGTCCGAAGGGGTTGATCAACCCCTTAAGACACACTTGAGCTTTCCAATGTGTCCATAGGGGTCACAGGACCTTCCTAGGGGTCCTAATGAGTGATAAGATGTACTACGACCCCTAGAAATTCCCCATGACCCCTTTTGACACATTTTAATGCTTAAGCATGTTTGAAGTGGTTTTAGGAGCACTTAAGACACACTTGAGGGTTTCAATGTGTCCATAGGGGTCATAGGGATTTCCTAAGGGTCCTAACCCTTGATAAGGCATGGTAGGACCTCTAGGAAGTCCCCATGACCCCTTTTGACACATTTGAATGTTTAATTGTGTCCATAGGGGTTGTAGGATTCCTTAGGACATAGTTCACTATTCCAATATGTCCATAGGGGTCACGGGGCCTTCCTAGGGGTGTTAACACTTGATAAGGTGTACTAGGAACCCTAGGAAGTACCCATGATCCCTTTTGACACATTTGAATGATCAAGTGTGTTTGAAGGGGTTGCAAGACACCTTAGGACACACTTGAGTGTTCTAATGTGTCCAAAGGGGTTACCAAGACTTCCTAGGGGTCCTAACACATGATAAGTCATACTAGGACATTGGGGAAGTCCCCATGACACCTTTTGACACATTTCAATACTTAACATTTCTTGAAGGGGTCGCAGGACCCCTTAGAACAAACTTGAGCATTCCAATGTGTCCATAGCTATAACTAAGGCTTCCTTGGGGTCCTAACACATTATAAGGTGTACTAGGACCTCTAGGAAGTCCCCATGACCCCTTTTGACACATTTGAATGCTCAAAAGTGTCTGAAGGTGTCGTAGGACCCCTGAGGACACACTTGAGTGTTACAATGTGTCCATAAGGGTCACGAGGCCTTCCTAAGGGTCTTATCATGTGATATGGCATACTAGGACCCTTAAGAAGTCCCCATGACCCCTTTTGACACATTTGAATGCTCATGTGTGTCCGAAGGAGTCATAGGACACATTAGGACACACACGAGCATTCCAATGTGTCCATAGGGGTCGCAGGAACTTCCTAGGGGTCCTTATGCATGATAAGGCATACTAGGACCCCTAAGAAGTCCCCATGACCCCTTTTAACACATTTGAATGCTCAAGTGTGTCTATAGTGATTATAGGACCCCTTAAGACAAACTTGAGGGTTCCAATGTGTCCATAGGGTTCATGGGGACTTCCTAAGGGCCCTAACACTTTATAAGGCATGTTAGGACCCCTAGGAAGTCCCCATGACCCCTTTTGTCCATAGGGGTCACAAGGCCTTCTTAGGGGTCCTAACATGTGATAAGGCATACCAAGACTTTTAGGAAGTTCCCATCACCCCTTTTGACACATTTGAATGGTCAAGTGTGTTCAAAGGGGTCATAGGACCCCTTAGGACATAGTTTAACTTTCCAATGTGTCCATAGGGGTCACGAAGACTTCCTAGGGGTCCGAACACGTGATAAGGCATAGTAGAACCCTTGATAATTCCCCATGAACCCTTTTGAAACATTTGAATGCTCAAGTGTGTTTGAAGGGGTCGTAGGACCCCTTAGGACACATGTGATCATTCCAGTATGTTCATAGGGGTCACAGGGCCTTCCAAGGGGTCCTAATGCATGATAAGTCATACCAGGACCCCTAGGAAGTCCCCATGACCCCTTTTATCACATTTTATTTCTCAAGTGTGTCTTAAGGGGTCATAGGAAACCTTAGGACACACTTGAGGATTTCAATGTGTCCATAGGAAGTGTTATACACTAAGTTTGCACCTTTGTCTCAAGCTCTCTTAGTCTTGATAACCTAGTATAACATGGGAATCATCTCCAGGTGTGGGACCTATGCTAACTAAGATGAGACCTCCAGGTTCTAGGCTGGTTCCTCTTGGATAATCACCTTAATTTACTTCTAGACATGAAAAGTAAAACTTTGAGGGAAAGGGATAGAAAGAATACTTGGAAAGGGAAATGACTTTGAAAGCAAACTACCTACTTGGTGATGCACTGAAACTAGGGTTTGGATCTTAGTATGTAGGATGAAATCAATGAAAGACTTAGGTCTAGTAGATCATAACTTACTGAATAGGCTTGCATAAGTATTTCATAGAAGGGTCTGCAAATAAAGAGGGTATTCAAGGAAAGAGATAAATTCTTTCACAAATAATAACACTCATAGGATTAGACAACAATCTATGACCTGGAAACAAACATTCACATCTACAACTAGGTATAGGAATGAGACAAGATTGTTAAGGGGTTGCAGTATACCCATAAAAACATTCACATCAAATCATTCACAATAATACACATGAATTGTAGAAAGAAAGAAGGATCAAGAACCCTAAGATATCATTGAGAAACATATAAATACTTTGATTCAATATGAGGGGATACAAACAAGGAAGCATAAGGACATGAAGAATTTCTACAAAGTACCTCTACAATATTTAAATCCTCAATGAAATATTATAGAATGTAGAAAACCAGAGGGCAATAAGAAATGCCATGGATAGCTTCCCAAGAAAGAGACTTTCTTCTTCACAAAATGTGAACTCTCTAACCTCTAAGGCTCCAAAAATCAATATATGTACATCTCCTGCATGCAGGTAGGAGCAAAACCTAACTAGGGTTACACAAGTTTTCAATACAATAACCAAACCCTAAAGGTACTAATGATCATCGTCAAATCTCTGAGAATAGCTCGTGATCAAATCAAATCTTTTCCTTGCGTGTTGATCCTGGTACTAAGCCCACCTGCAGACACATCAACCTTGATCCATTTACCCACTTGCAACTCCACTAAGCCATGAATGCATCCAAATCTGATCTAGGTCTGATATCTAGGTTTAAAATGATTAACCTTGCAAAAGGTGGGGCCAAGCTCATTAAAGCCTCCACACAACATGATACTCTATGAAATCCATGGCACCGATGATCAGATTGTCTATTATCATCTTTCCAACCATCCCTATCCTAAACAAATAAATTCCAACAAATCAAACCATCGTGCATGGCCACAAAACACAAACCCTAGCAAAACCTTCACGGAGAAATATTTGCATTTGAATATCAATGGCTAGCACGGTCATTTTTAAAAATGTAGCTATCGATGTGAAATATTCCCAGTAGATGAACGGCTATGATGCAGTTTGAAGAAATAGTTAAAACCCATCTCTGACAAGTCAAACGCCACCTTGGCAGTCAGCAGCCAATCAAAAGTGAGAAAATCAGCACCTCTGGCAACCATGGACCCACAATCCTAAGAGTGCATCAGATGATTTTCATTATACCATGATGCTAAAGGATGAGCATCTTGACCAAATGGTATAATGATGACCGCAAGATCAAACTAGGTGTTAAATACTTTGAAGAAGACTGACCCCATGAGCCCGCTAAAAAACTCCATGTTGCACACTCACCAACCAATCAAACACTGTCAAACATATCCACGTAGCATCTGACCTGACAAAGGACCCACTGTAGGTGATGAAGAAGATCTACGGCTATCGCTATACCACCAGATTAACTAGGTCACATCTTAGGCCTTCGGTATCATGACAACCACATGATTAAGTCAGAACTTAACCTGCCAAGGAAAAGGGCCCATTGACAAGCTATCAAATCAGACACCATCGACAAATTAGGAACTACCAAATAAGATGAGGTGGCACCAGTCCCACTGACACACTACAGCACTGGAGGAAAAGTAAGATCGATGGTAGTCACTATACTGTGATCGTAAGATATGCACATCTTTGGCTTGCGGGATAGCAAAGACCATCAGATGAAACTGACACTTATCCTTAGGGAAAAATATTTATGCACTGAGACTTAGGAAAAATTAAATCGCCGGACTTAGGAGATATTTTGTGCACATGGAAATTGGGATGACTTAAGTTTCCAAAAAAGGTAACATGAAAATATAACAAGGCTCAAGGTTTATTAGGGTAATGGTTAATTTTTTAAACATATCAACTGTAGATCAGGGAGTAAAATAAATTGCACAGGCTAGAGAATAGGGTATAAATTCATGAAAATTTCAGGGATGTAGACATGGTAAAAATAGAGGCCCTGGAGTAGGTTTTAGCCAAATTTTTATGCATAGGAAAATTTGGGCAACAAGAAGTTCCCATGAACCCTTTTGACACATTTGAATGGACAAGTGTATCCAAATAGGTCATAGGACCCCTTAGGACACACTTGAGCATTCCAATGTGTCCATAGGGTCACAGGGCCTTCATAGGACTCCTAACACGTGATAAGGCCTACTAGGACCCCTAGGAAGTCCCCATGAACCCTTTTGACACATTTGAATGCTCAAGTGTGTCCGAAGGGGTTGTAGGACCCTTTAGGACACACTTGAGTGTTCCAATGTGTTCATAGGGGTCACAGAGACTTCCTACGGGTCCTAATGTGTGATAAGGCATACTAGGACCCTTACGAATTTCCCATCACCCCTTTTGACAAATTTGAACACTCAACTATGTTCCCTTAGGACACAGTTGAGTGTTATAATGTGTCAATAGGGGTCATGGGGCCTTCCTAGGGGTCCTAATGTGTAATAAGGCATACTAGGACCCTTAGGAAGTCCCCACAACCCCTTTTGATATATTTTAATGCTCAAATGTGTTTGAAGGGGTTGTAGGACCCCTTAGGATACACTTGACTATTCCAATGTGTCCATAGGGGTCATGGGACATTTCTAGTGGTCTTAACATGTGATAAGGTGTAGTAGGACCCCTAGGAAGTCTGCATGACCCCTTTTGACACATTTGTATGCCCAAGTGTGTTCGGAGGTGTCATAGGACCCCATAAGACACACTTGAAGATTCTAATCTATCCATAGGGGTCATGGGGACTTCCCAATGGTCCTAACACTTGATAAGGTGTACTAGGACCCCTAGGAAGTCCCCATGAACCCTTTTGACACATTTGAGTTTTTGACTATGTCTGAAGGGATCGTAGGACCTCTTAGGACATAGTTAAGTGTTCCAATGTGTTTGTAGGGGTTATGAGGACTTACTAGGGGTCCTAACACATGATAAGGCATACTAGGACACCTAGGAAGTCCCCATGACCCCTTTTGAGACATTTGAATGCTCAAGTGTGTTCAGAGGGGTCATAAGACTCCTGAGGACACACTTGAGCATTCCAATGTGTCCATAGTTGTCAAGGGGACTTACTAGGCATCCTAACATGTGAAAATCCATAATAGGACCCCTAGGAAGTCCCCATGACTCCTTTTGACACATTTGAATGCTCAAGAGTGTCCGAAGGGGTCGTAGGACCCTTTGGGACACACTTGAGCATTCCAATCCATCAATAGGGGTCATGAGGCCTTCCTAGGTGTCCTAACACATGATAAGGTGTACTAGGACCCCAAAGAAGTACCCATGACCCCTTTTGACACATCTAAATGTGCAAGTGTGTTGAAGGGGTCGTAGGACCCCTTAGGATAGACTTGAGAATTTCAATGTGTCCATAGGGGTCACATAGATTTCTTAGGGGTCCTAACGCATGATAAGTTGTACTAGGACCTCTAGGATGTCCCCATGAACCCTTTTGAGATATTTGAACACTCAAGTTTTTTTGAAGGGGTCGTAGGACCATTTAGGATACACTTTAGTGTTCCAATGTGTGCATATGGGTCATGGGGCTGTCTTAGGGGTCTTAACACATGAAGGCATACTAGGACCCCTAGGAAGTTCCTGTGACCATTTTTGACATATTTTAATTCTCAAGTGTGTCCGAAGGGGTTGTAGGACCCCCTAGGACATACTTGAGTATTCCAATGTGTCCATAGGGGTCACAGGACCTTCCTAGGGGTCCTAACGCATGATAAGGCATACTGGGTCCCCTAGGAAGTCCCTATGACCCCTTTTGACACATTTGAATACTCAAGTGTGTCCGGAGGGGTTGTAGGACCCCTTAAGACACACTTGAGGGTTCCAATGTGTCCATAGGGGTCATGGGGACTTCCTAAAGGTCCTAAGATTAGATAAGGCGTACTAGGACACCTAAGAAGTCCCAATGACCCCTTCTGACACATTTGAGCACTCAAGTGTGTTCAAATGGGTCGTAGTACCCCTTAGGAAACAATAAAGAGTTCCAATGTGTCTATAGGGGTTACAGGGCCTTACTAGGGGTCCTAACATGTGACGAGGCATACTAGGACCCCTAGGAAGTCCGCATGACCCATTTTGACACATTTGAATGTTTAAGTATATTCGGAGGGGTTGTAGGACCCCTGAGGACACACTTGAGCATTCCAATGTGTCCATACAGGTCGCAAGGACTTCCTAGGTGTCCTAACATGAGATAATACATACTAGGAGCCCTAAGAAGTCCACATGACCCCTTTTCACACATTTGAATGCTTAAGAGTGTTTGAAGGGTTCGTAGAACCCCTTAGGACACACTTGAGCATTCCACTGTGTTTATATGGGTGATGGGGCCTTCCTTGGGGTCCTAAAATGACCCCTTTTGACACATTTGAATGTGCAAGTCTATCCAAAGGGGTCATATCACCCATTATGACATAGTTGAGTGTTCCAATGTGTCCATAGGGGTCACAAGGACTTTGTAAGGTTCCTAATGCATGATAAGGCATACCAGGACCCCTAGGAAGTCCCCATGACCCCTTTTGACACATTTGAATGCTTTAGTGTGTCCGAAGGGGTCGTAGGACCCTTTAGGACACATGCGATTGTTCTAATGTGTTTGTAGGGGTCACAGGGCCTTCCTAGGGGTCCTAACTTGTGATAACACATATCAGGACCCCTAGGAAGTCTACATGACCCCTTTTGACACATTTGAATACTCAAGTGTGTTCGAAGGGGTTGTAGGACCCATTAAGACACACTTGAGGGTTCTAATGTGTCCACAAGTGTCATGAGGACTTCTTATGGATCCTAACACTTGATAACACGTAGTTGTAACCCTAAGAAGTCCCCATGACTCCTTCTAACACATTTGAACACTCAAGTGTGTGAAAGGGGTCATAGGACCACTTAGGAGATAGTTTAGCATTCTAATGTGTCCATAGGAGTCATGGGGCCTTCCCAAGTGTCCTAACCTATGATAAGGTGTACTAGGACACCTAGGAAGTTCCCATGACCCATTTTGACAAATTTCAATGCTCACGAGGACTTCCTAAGGGTCCTAACACTTGATAAGGCATACTAGGACCCCTAGGAATTCCCCATGACCCCTTTTGACACATTTGAGTCCTCAAGTCTGTCTGAAGTGTTTTTAGGACCCCTGAGGAAATAGTTGAGCATTCCAATGTGTCCATAGTGATTATAGGGCCTTCTTATGGGTCCTAATGCATGATAAGGCATACTAGAACCCCTAGGAAGTCCCCATGACCCCTTTTGACACATTTGAATGCTCAAGTGTGTTCAAAGGTGTCATAGGACCCCTTAGGACACACATGAGCATTCCAATGTATCCATAGGGGTCACGGGGCCTTCCTAGGGGTCCTAACATGTGATAAGGAATACTAGAACCCCTAGGAAATCCCCATGACCCCTTTTCACACATTTGAATGCTCAAGTGTGTTCGAAGGGATCATAGGACCCCTTTGGACACTTTTTAGTGTTCCAATGTGTCCATACAGGTTGCGGGGCCTTTCTAGGGGTCCTAATGAATTATAAGGCATATTAGGACCCCTAGGAAGTCCCCATGAGCCCTTTTGACACATTTGAATGCTCAAGTGTGTTTGAAGGGGTCGTAGGACCCCTTAAGACAAACTTGATAATTCTGATGTGTCCATAGGGGTCATGGGGACTTCTTAGGGGTCCTAACAAGTGATAAGGCATACTAGGACCCCAAGGAAGTCTGCATGACCCCTTTTGAAACATTTGAATGCTCAAGTGTGTCCAAGGGGGTCATAGGATCCCTCAGGACACACTTGGCCATTCCAATGTCTCCTTAGGGGTCATTGGTACTTCCTAGGGGTCCTAACATGCAATAAGTTGTACTAGGACCCCTAGGAAGTCCCGATGACACCTTTTGACACATTTAAATTCTCAAGTGTGCTTGAAGGGGTCATAGGATCCCTTAGGACACACTGGAGTGTTCCAATGTGTCCATAGGAGTCACACGACCTTCCTAGGGGTCCTAACATGTGATAAGGTGTACTAAGAACCCTAGGAGTCCCCATGACCTATTTTGACACATTTGAACACTCAAGTGTGTGTGAAGGGGTCGTAGGAGCCCTTAGGACATAGTTGAATGTTCCAATGTGTCCATATGGGTCACTACACCTTCCTATGGATCCTAACACGTGATAAGACCTACTAGGACCCCTATGAAGTCCCCATGACCCCTTTTAACAAATTTGAATATTCAACTATGTTCGAAGGGGTCATAGGACCCCTAAGGACAAACTTGAGCATTCCAATGTTTCCATAGAGGTCACAGGGACTTCCTAGGGGTCTTAATGTGTGAAAAGGCATACTAGGACCCCTAGGAAGTCCCCATGACCCCTTTGACACATTTGAATGCTCAAAGTGACCAAAGGAGTCGTAGGACCCCTTAGGACACACTTGAGCATTCCAATGTCTCCATAGAGATAATGGGGCCTTCCTAGGGGTCCTAAGACAAGATAAGGCATACTAGGACCCCTAGGAAGTCACCATGACCCCTTTTGACACATTTGAATGCTCAAGTGTGTCTGAAGGGGTTTTAGGACCCCTTAGGACAAACTTGAACATTCCAATGTGTCCATAGGGGTCATGGGACCTTCCTAGGGGTCCTAACATGTGGTAAGGCATACTAGGAGCCCTAGGAAGTCCCCATGATGTCTTTTGACATATTTGAATGCTCAAGTGTTTCCAGGGGGGTTGTGGGATCCCTTAAGACAAACTTGAGGGTTCCAATGTGTCCATAGGGGTCATGGGGACTTACTAAGGGTCCTGACAATTAATAAGGCATACTAGGACCCCTAGCAAGTCTCCATGACCTTTTTTGACACGTGAGCACTCCAATGTGTCCATAGGGGTCATGGGGCCTTCCTAAGGGCCTTAACATATGATAAGGCATACTAGGACACCTAGAAAGTCCCCATGACCCCTTTTGACACATTTGAATTCTCAAGTGTTTTTGAAGGGGTTTTAGGACCTCTTAGGACACACTTGAGCATTACAATGTGTCCATAGGGGCACGAGGACTTCCTAGGGGTCCTAACATGAGATAAGGCATACTAGGACCCCTAAGAAGTTTCCATGAGCCCTTTTGACACATTTCAATGACTGAAAATGTCTGAAAGGGTCATAGGATCCCTTAGGACACAACTAAGTATTCCAATGTGTCTGTAGGGGTCACAGGGCCTTGCTAGGGTTTCTAACAACTGATATGGCATACTAGGACCCCTAGGAGGTGCCTATGACCTATTTTCACACATCTGAATGCTCAAGTGTGTCCAGGTAGGTTGTAGGACTCCTTAGGACACACTTAAGCTTTCCAATGTGTCCATAGCAGTCATAGGACCTTTCTAGGGGTCCTAATGAGAGATAAGGTGTACTAGGACCCCTACAAATTCCCCATGACCCCTTTTGACATAGTTGAATGCTCAAGTGTGTCTGAAATGATTTTAGGAGCCCTTAAGACTACCTTGAGGGTTCTAATGTATCCATAGGGGTCATAGGGACTTCCTAAGGGTCCTAACACTTGATAAGGCATAGTAGGATCCCTAGGAAGTCCCCATGACCCATTTTGACACATTTGAATGCTCAAGTGTGTTCGAAGGGGTTGTAGTATTCCTTAGGACATAGTTGACTATTCCAATGTGTCGATAGGGGTCATGAGGCCTTCCTAGGGTTCCTAATGCTTGATAAGGTGTACTAAGAACCCTAGGAAGTCCCCATGACCCCTTTTGACATATTTGAATGCTCAAGTGTGTTTGAAGGGCTTGTAGGACACCCTCAGACACACTTGAGCATTCCAATGTGTCCGAAGGGTTATAGGGAATTCCTAGGGGTCCTAATGCGTGATAAGGCATACTAGGACCTTGAGGAAGCCCCCATGACCCCTTTTGATAGATTTGAATGCTTAAAATTGTTTGAAGGGGTTGTAGGACCCCTTAGAACACACTTGAGAATTCCAATGTGTCCATAGGGGTCACAGGGCCTTCCTAGGTATTCTAATGCATGATAAGGCATAGTAGGACCCATAGGAAGTCCCCATGACCCCTTTTGCAACATTTCAATACTCAAGTGTGTCTGAAGGGGTCTTAGGAACCCTTAGGACACACTTGAGTGTTCCAATGTGTGAATAGGGGTCAAGGGGACTTCCTAAGGGTCTTAATGTTTAATTAGGTGTACTAGGACTCCTAGGAAGTCCCCATGACCTCTTTTGACACATTTGAATGCTCAAAAGTGTCTTAAGGTGTTGTAGGACCCCTAAGGACACACTTGAGTGTTCTAATGTGTCCATAAGGGTCACGGGGTCTTTCTTGAGGTCCTATCATGTGATATGACATACTAGGACCCTTAGGAAGTCCCCATGACCCCCGTTGACATAGTTGAATCCTAAAGTGTGTCCAAAGGGGTCATAGGACCCATTAGGATAGACTTGAGCATTCCAATGTGTCCATAGGGGTCACAAGACCTTCCTAGGTGTCCTTACATGTGATAAGGTGTACTAGGACCCCTAGGAAGTCCCCATGACCCCTTTTGACACATTTGAATGCTCAAGTATGTGCAGAGTTGTTATAGGACCCTTTAAGACAAACTTGAGGGTTCCAATGTGTCCATAGGGGTCATGAGGACTCTTGAAGGATCTTAACACTTAATAAGGCATATTAGGACCCATAGGAAGTCCCCATGACCCCTTTTGACACATTTGAATGCTCAAGTTTGTTCGAAGGGGTCTTAGGACCACTTAGGACATAGCTGAGCATTCCAATTTGTCCATAGGGGTCACAGGGGTTTTTTAGGGGTCCTAACATGTGATAAGGCATACCAGGACCCATAGGAAGTCCTCATCGCCCTTTATGAAACATTTGAATGCTCAACTATGTTCGAAGGGGTCGTAGGACCCCTTTGCACATAGTTGAGCTTTTCATTGTGTCCATAGGGGTCACAAGGACTTCCTAAGTTTTCTAACACGCGATAAGCCATACCAGAATGCCTGAGAATTCCCCATGAGCCCTTTTGAAATATATGAATGATCAAGTGTGTCTTAAGGGGTCATAGGACCCCTTAGGAAACACCTGAGCATTCTAATGTGTCCATAAGGGTCATCAGGCCTTCCAAGGGGTCCTAACGCATGATAAGTCATACCAAGATCCCTAGGAAGTCCCCATGACCCATTTTAAGACATTTTATTTCTCAAGTTTGTCTAAAGGGGTCATAGGACACACTTGAAGATTCCAATGTGTCCATAGGGGTCATGGGAGCATCCAAGGGGTCATAACGCATGATAAGGTGGACTAGGACCCCTAGGAAGTCCCCATGACCCCTTTTGACATATTTGAATGCTCAAGTGTGTCGAGAGGGGTCGTAGGACCCCTTAGGACACACTTGAGAATTTCAATGTTTCCATAGGGTCATAGGGCCTTTCTAGGTGTTCTAATGTGTGATAAGGTATACTAGGACCCCTAGGCAGTCCCTATAACCCCTTTTGACACATTTGAATCCTCAAGTGCATCTGAAGGGGTTGTAGGACCCTTTAGGACATACTTGAGTGTTCCAATGTATCCATAGGAGTCACAAGGACTTCCTAAGGGTCCTAATGCATGATAAGGCATACTAGAACCCTTAGGAAGTCCCCATCACCCCTTTTGATAGATTTGAATGATTAAGTGTGTCTCAAGGTGTTGTAGGATCCCTTAAGACACACTTGAGTGTTCTAATGTGTCGATAGGGGTCACGGGGCCTTCCTAGGGGTCCTAATGCATGATAAAGCATACTAGGACCCCTAGGAAGTTCACACGGCTGCTTTTGACACATTTTAATGCTCACGTGTGTCCAAAGGGGTTGTGGGACCCCTTAGGATACACTTGAGTGTTCCAATGTGTCAATAGGGGTCATGGGACCTTCTTAGGGGTCCTAACGCATGATAAGATGTAGTAGGACCCCTAGGAAGTCTCCAGGACCCTTTTTGACACATTTGAATGCTCAAGTGTGTCTAGAGGTGTCGTAGGACCCCATAAGACACACTTGAGGGTTCCAATGTGTCCATAGGGGTCATGGGGACTTCCCAAGGGTCCTAACACTTGATAAGGCATACTAGGACCCCTAGGAAGTCCCCATGACCCTTTTTGACATATTTGAGCACTCAATTGTGTCCGAAGGGATCGTAGGACCCCTTAGGACACAATTAAACATTCTAATGTGTCCATATGGGTTACAAGGCCTTACTATGGGTCCTAACATGTGATAAGGCATACTAAGACACCTAGTAAGTCCCCATGACCCCTTTTGACACATTTGAATGCTCAAGTGTGTCCAGAGGAGTCCTAGGACTCCTGAGGACACACTTCGGCATTCCAATGTTTCCATAGGGGTCACGGGGACTTACTAGGGGTCCTAACATGTGATAGTGCATACTATGACCCCTAGGAAGTCCCCATTGTGTGTGTGAATTTTGAACCTAATTTGTAGACACAACACTTCAGTAAAACATTAGAGGTTAGTTGAAATTGAAATCATGCAAGTAATTGAAAAGTAAACTGACTAGGTGATTTACTACCTTCTAGTAGGTGCGAGTATGTATTCTCAGTATGTATTCTAATAATGAAAACTTGATATGCTAATCTAGAAATGAAATTCTAATATGATATGCTAAAATATGAATGATCTCACAAAGTTTTTTGATTTGCAAAAGAAGCTCCAATTCTTCAGACACCAATTCACCAGCATAAGTTTGCACAATTCTGAGATGTTGATATGAAGAGCTGAGGCCTTAATTTATAGAAATATAGGGCTTTGAGGATGCATGGAAGAAAGCCATAAATCACTCAAATAACTCAGGTTGATTTTTGAGTTATTTTTAAATAAAGAATAATTAACTCACAAAAACATGCAAAAGTAGAGTTCAACTCAAAATAGAGTTTAGCTTTAATTGATAATTGATAGTTATCTACTTTTATGATTGTGCATGTTTTATTTATGAATTAATTTAATAATACAGTGATTTATTTCCAACTTAACTGATTTTGAAAAATAAAACAATTGATTTACTTTTATTCAAAAATAATATTATTAAAAATTGACAACTTGCTTTAATTAATTAAATAAGAATTTAATCAATTATTCATAGGATTTTGGATTTATTGTTAAAATTAAATAATACAATTTAAGAATAAATAGAATTAACTTCAATTAAATAATTAAGTGGTAGAATTAAATCTGATTAATTAAATATTAAGAATATTCAATTAATCAAACTTTAGGATAAATTGATTTATCGCCAAATAACTATTAAATCAAAGATAATTAGGATAAATAGGAATATTGCTAGGAATATTCCCACGATGCAAAATTTTAGATAATCAATTAGGATTCGATAATGTTCAAATGCACCTTAGGTTAGGACTTCAATGTTGATTTCATTTGATGTGTCGATGTAGGAGATTAATGAGCCTATAGCCCATTTTTGGGGTATTACATTTTGCCCCTCTTTGAATTACTATGTGAAGCACAGTGGTTCAAAGACAGTCTGTGTATGATGTTGAAATTGATTGAAATTGATATTGATAATAGGTCTTGAATGACCAAAGATAATGTTAACTATAACTGCAAATGAACTGATGATTAAGAAGTATCAAAACACCTGATTCTGAACCTTCTGATTACAAAGAAGTGAGTGACCGCTTCCAGACCTGATTGTCCTTATATTGAATCACATTGGTATCACATCCGAACCCTTTAGTTTTTGAAGAACCAAGGAAATAACACTAATGAACCAATAGTTGCAAAAACTGATACAATTTACAAGATTAAGAGAATACCAGATTGATATGGATCTTGATGAATCTGATATGCCCTAAGTGATGATTGATTTGCCCCAAGTGATGAGGTCTTTTGATGAATCAACAACTAGACATGGTCGTTGTCTTGATTACTGAGGAAAGATATATTTTCATGAAGATATGATTACAGACTTTGAATGATGTGTAATACCATGCCCCCTTCGGGATTAAAATTGAAATCTGACAAGAAAAGTTAGCGTTGATAGTTTAGAAGCATGCTAATTAATGGGAAAAATGCTTAAACACATTCAAGAATGCTTTCTGCATCATTGGGAGGTCCTGGAGACCATGTTTGACTAGGTTTGACCACGCATTGACCATGGTTGGCCAAGTTGAAATTTTGATAGTTTGACATAAGATAATCAGTTAAGTTAAATTCTGGATTTCTTTGATGATTGAAGGTTGATTATGCAAGTAGTGAATAATATAAATGATCTCAGATTTTGATTTTGATCCCGAAAAAGGATTCTACTTGCTATTTCATTAGATGTACTTTCATGAACAGGTTCAGCTCTTGTTAGATTTGAATATGCGATTTGAAGAATCATTTAAGCATTGAAGTTCATTTAGCCAATGTAAGATCATGCAAACATGCAAAATGCAAAATGAAATGCAATATGAAATGAAACCTAAGACCTAGGACCTAGTCACTGATCATCTGTCGGTCATTCTTATCATTGAATTTTTAGGTAACCGGATAAATCAATACAATTCCCACTAGTTATGAAACCATAGACATATGAATATCAATTTGTATGCACAGGAATCAATACAACACCCATTGATTAGGAAACCATGGATATATGAATATTGATTTTGTTTTCAGAATGTCAAATTAGATATAAGCACCAAGGCATAAATGCTAGGATGACCTGAATATCATGTCCATTTTGATATAGCAATTTGTATAAGCATCAAAACATAGACATCATGATGACCAGAATATGCCTTGCGGTACAAACACATCAAATAGTCAAGAGATCATTCCAAATCCAATTTGAATTACCCGTAGTGACCCTTTATCGTTCACATCCTTAGGTAAGATCACATTTCACAATAGGAGAAAGAACTCACTCAAAAAGACAATAGTTAGATCAAAATTCTTTGAATTTTTTGGGTATCAATGGTCGAGGTATGCATGGCCATCCAATTCAAGGTAGAGGCTCTTACAGTCAGACACCATTTCAATCCAGAATTTCCAAAGTTGTTAGATTTTCACATACAAGAAGAAAAAAAAGAAAATATTATGCCTCCAGTCATCACTCTCTAAATCTTGTAAAGGAAATCATCGAAGAGCTCGAAGGGACACAATATGCAAAAATCTCAATGCGAATCAGTAAGCATACAACAAGATAAAAGCCTGAAAAAGCATAGATTGTTTTCAATTTGTGTTTGCTATTTGATTACATTGTCATAGATGCAAAATCCTTTCTAGAGATGAGACTGACTGACTGACTCAAATGAAGCTTCAAAGGACTCTGACTAGATATGATACACCTAAGATACATTGGAGGCCATATGATATGACATTGATTGCCCCCAAGTGTTAAGCATTGATAGGATACAGATGCTTGAGCTGATTGGTGTACAAACCAACTTATTGAAAAACCAACTGGGAGATATGTACAAACTAAAGCAAGACTGAAAGTTGGGAAAGACCAAGATTGCACTGATAGATGGAGAGTTTTGAAACAAGTGGTGCCCGTTTGCCGAGTTTTCACCATCTTGTTAGAGATTCTATTTTTGCTACCAAGGCAAAAAAAAAATTTCTCATTTTTTTTGTATTTTTCATTTTTTCAATTTTTTTTGTACTTTTGATATTTTGTACTTTTTTTGTGAATCATCAAGGTGCCTATTGCTAGGTTTTCACCAAGATGTTCATTTTTTCAGGACTTTTTCAGATTTTTAAGATTTTTTCAAGACATTTTACCATAGACTGAATGCCTTAGGCATAGAATTTCTTCAGATGGAGAATGTTGATTGGTTCTCGGAGCTGTTCTCCTTCAGCTGTTGAGAGTTGATAGGCACTAGAGCCAAAAGTAGTAGTGATTCTCTCTCAAGACTAGATCACCAACCTGAAATTCTCTGTGTTTGACTTTCTTGTTGTAGCCTCTAGACATTCTTTTCTAATACACTCTGAGATGATCATACACTTCTTGTCTACACTCATCTAGTAGTTCAAGTTCTTGTAACCTAGACACTCTATAGTCATCATCAGTTACTAGACCATGCATTCTGATTCTTAGTGATGAGATTTCAACCTCAATAGGTAGTACTGCTTCAGACCCATAAACTAAAGCGAAAGGTGTAGCCCCAGTAGGTGTTTTGATACTTGTTCTGTAGGCCCAGAGAGCTGGATTGATCATGAGATGCCAGTCTCTTCTCATCTTATTAATTATGTGATGCAAGATTTTTAATATATTCTTATTATAAGCCTCTGCTTTTCCATTCCCTTGGGGATAGTAGATAGAAAACCAATGTTGTGTGATCTTGAATTTGGCACATAGATCATCTAGGTCTTTGTTCTTGAATTTCCCACCATTATTTGTGATTATGGAATGAGGTATCCCATATCTGCATATGATATACTTCAATATGAACATAGATATTTTCTTTCTAGTGGCTTGTTGCAAAGGGACTGCTTCTATCCATTTTTACAAATAATATGTAGCTGTGATTATATGGGTATGTCCATTAGAAGAATGAGGATGTATAGCTCCTATAAGATCAAATGCCCATTGGTGAAAAGGCCATTGTGTAGTAAAGGGAATTAGATCTCTCCCTGAAGCATGAATTAAGTTGCCATGCACTTGACACTTTTGACAATTCTTAGCAAATTTGATAGCCTCTTTCTCCATTTCAGGCCAATAGTACCCAGCCCTGATAAGTTTTCAAGCTAGTGTTAAACCATTCGAGTGTGACCCACAAATACCATCATGGACTTCCTCTAACACACATTGAGACTCTTCCCATTCTAAACATCTAAGTAGCATACCATCTAGACCTCATTTGTACAGATCATGACCAATGATAACATATCAGGAGGCATTACGGATAAGGTATCTCTTTTCATGGTGGTTGAAGGTATCAGGAATGATTTGGTCTTGGAGATAGGAAAATAGGTTTTTGTATCTGGATGAATCATGACCTAAAATAGTGCAAATTATGTTGGTTTCAGGGGAGTCATATGCCTGATAAGATAGTGCTTCCACCAGTAATTTGTAGCATAGCTCATGTTCAAGATGCTGTAATAAAGTAGATAGTGTTGCCATTGCATCAGCAACCTTATTCTCCATTCTAGGAATTTGCTTAAATGTGATAGATATGAAATATTTCTTAAGATCATCTACCATTCTCTTGTAAGGAATGAGCTTATCATCTTTAGTTTGGTACGCATCATTGACTTGATGAATAACAAGTTGAGAGTCTCCATGAATATGTAGCTCCATCACTCTCCACTTAATGCTAGTTTCATGCCATTCAAAAGGGCTTCATATTCTGCAATATTATTTGTGCAAGGAAACTTTAACCTGAATGCTTTTGGAATTGAGTATCCTTGAGGAGTTATGAAAAATATGCCTACTCCCAATCCATTCTATGTATAGGAGCCATCAAAGAATAACTTCCATTCTCTAGAAGAAAGAGTCATGATAGAGGAGTCTAGAAATTCCATTTGCATTAGTGTATCATCAATCATAGGTGAATTTTCTAATTGATCAGAAATAACCTGTCCTTTGATAGCTTTTTATCCCACATATTCAATGTCAAATTCACTTAATAGCATGACCCATTTAGCTAATCTACCTATGAGGGCAGCTTTGCTTAGTAGGTACTTTAGTGGATCAGTCTTAGCTACCAAATGTGTGGTATGAGCTAACATGTAATGTCTTAGTTTTTGTGATGCAAAGATCATAGCTAGACAAGCTTTCTCAATCATTGAATAGTTCTTCTCATATGTAACCAATGTTCTACCAATATAGTATATAGCTCTTTCCTTTTTGTTCTCATCATGTTGTGCTAGCAATGCCCCCAGTGATGTATCTATAGTGGAGACATATAAGATCAAAGGCTTCCCATGAATAGGAACCATCAAGATAGGAGGATTTGATAGATACTTCTTGATATGGTTAAAGTTGTTCTCACATTCTTCATTCCATGCAAAGGTCACACCTTTATGTAATGTTTTTATAAAAGGTTGTGATATATCTGCTAGCTATGATATGAATCTTTTGATAGATTGAACTCTTCCTTGCAACATCCTCATTTGACTGATATTATTTGGAGGTTGCATTTCCATTATAGCCTTTACTTTAGCTGGATCAACCTCAATGCCCTTCTTTGAAACTATGTATCCTAAGAGCTTTCTAGAAGTGACACCAAAAGCACACTTCTTAGGATTTAGTCCGAGACTAAATTTTTCCATTCTATCTAGTATCTTGCTCAAGTCATTTAGATGTTCAGCTCTAATCATAGATTTTACTAAAGTATCATCAACATAATCCTCCATAGTCCTATGCATCATGTCATGAAAAATAGATGTCATGGCTCTTTGATATGTAGCACCAGCATTTTTAGGCCCAAATGGCATGACATTCCAATAGAAGGTACCCCATGCACATGTGAAAGTAGTTTTCTCTTGATCTTCTGGAGCAATTTTTATTTGATTATACCTAGAAAAACAATCCATTAAAGAATACATCTCAAAGCCCGTAGTCATGTCCACTATCATATCAATGTTAGGGAGTGGAAAATCATCCTTAGGGCATGCTCTATTGACATCTCTAAGGTCCATGCACACTCTAATTGATTTATCTAGTTTTGAAACAAGTACAATATTAGAGATCCACTCTACATAGTTAATAACTCAGATGAATCCATCTTTCAGGAGCTTCTCTAATTCAACTTTTACCAAGAGTGCAACATGAGGATGCATCTTTCTCAACTTTTGTTTAATAGGTTTGACATTTGGAGCTATGGATAAATGATGTATTATAAGATTAGGATCCAATCTTGGCATATCTGAATATTTTCATGAAAAGTTGATCTTCTTCTCTATTAGGAATGTTGTAAATTTTTTCTTCTCTTCTTCTGATAAAGATCATGCTACATGAATCAACTGTGGTTCCTCTATTTTTCCCAGATTGATAGATTGAGTGGGCTCAATTAGAACTAGAGATCTATCCTACAAATGACTCAGAAGGACATCAAATATCTCATCCTTAGGCACCTCAGAGAGGTTTTCACCTTTGGATACTTCTTTTATTTTTACTTTTGTAGTTTTGAGATTGCCACAAAGTGGTTTTCACCCTCAGAACTCCTTTTCTTTTATTTTTATTCTTATTTTTCTGACTAAGATATTTGATGTCTGACTTTGTCATGCCAATGCTCAGTTCACTGATGGAAGTACTCATAGGCTTAACTACATTGAGGTAGAAAGCAAGGGCATAGTCATTTGGGAAGGTATAAATACCATGGCTCGGATTTGTGGAGGTTTGATCAATAAGTTCTGGATATTGGATAGTCAAAGTGGGGAAAGATTGGGAGATAGTGTTTACGGATATGGATCTATCATCATTGGTCCTAATCTGATGCTTGAGTTCAAAGGTGATATTACAACTTAAGACATTCAATTTGTGAATAGGCTCAATGTCATTATGGGAGTCCAATTCAGCCATAGGTGGATTAGACTCAATAGGTTCATCATTTCACTCTAGACTTACATTGGGTTGAGGTGCATATTGGTGAATAACATCAACATGTTTCTCAGTGATAAGCTCATCTGGTTCTGGAATGAATCCCCATTCATAGTCATTAGATTCATCTTCTAATTCAGGATCTATAGGAAATCTTAGAACATGAGTAAAGTCAGAGTGAATACCCCAAGAAGGGTTACCCTCAGATTTTGATTTGAATTCATACTCATGAGAATCTATCTCAGAATAACTTCCACCTTCCTCTTCTTGATTATTTTCAAGATTAGCTAGTTCTTGTGTTGCAACTATCTCTTGATTGATAGTAGGTTCTTGTATTTCTACTACATTAATTCTTTTGATAGGATCATCTTCTGCATCAAGAAGGTCTTTGATCTCTTTAGGAAATTTTTCATAAGGAATGAGTTCTGAGCTGTCTAAATCACTATCTGATGGTTCTGTTTCTTCTTTCTTAAGAAGAGGTTCTCTTGGTGTGATCTGCTCTATGACATGGGAACAATTACCTTTGAGGTGAAAGGGTTTCTTTTTAAATCCTAAGCCAACTTTATCTTTATTTTCTCTACCAGTATGTGGGAGACGTGCCTCAAGACCGTTTCGTCTGACTCCTAGAGTCCTTTACCTGAATATCCCATCTTATCTATTAATTTACCTCCTGGGCCATAGGACTTAGAAGGACCTTTGGATACTGTAGAATCACTAGTTTGGATGACTGGGGATTCAGGTTCATCTTTGTAAAGCCATGAGAGCATAGCTTCATCCTCTTCAAATTCTTGCTTGGAGACTTATTCTGCTACAAAATTCTTTTTATATGCCTTAAGAGGTTCTTTAGATTCTAGTTTGGATTGTTTCAAAGATTTTCCATTAGACTTAGGTGAGATAGGGAGAGATGTCAAAGATAAGACTGGCTCCATAGTATATTCTCCCATACTATTTTCTTTGATATTAACCTCTTTTGTAAGATCTTCCATTTTAGATGTGGATGCTTCTTTTGTTGGTTCAATGGAAGATTCTCTGTTATTAGACACAAGCTTATCTGCACTTTCCTTCAATGTATTGCAAGTGGTGGATATGTCTACTAGAATAGTGACGTCTACTCCTTCATAAGGAAATTTCAAGCATTGGTGAAATGTAGAAGGAATAGCTTTCATCTCATGTATCCATGGTCTCCCTAGAAGAATGTTGTAAGCCAAAGGTAGATCAAGAACTTGACATATAGTATCTTTGATAACTGGACCTGCTCTGATAGGTAAGACAATGGTGCCTTTAGAAGATCTTTCTTGTTCATCATAGGCTTTGATAGTTATTTTCTTTCTAGGATCAATAGCCAATTCTGAAAATCCCAATTGTGTGATCAAGCTGTAAGAACAAATGTTTAGGCAAACACCTCCATCTATCAACACACATTTGACTCTACGGTTCTGGATCAAGACTTCTATATGCAAGGGCTGATTATGTGGGTGACTCAAGGAGTTTTCATCTTCCTCTGAAAAGGAGATATATTGTGGAGATGTAAGATGTCCACCCATATTTTGGAACTTGTCTAAATCAAGGTCATTAGGAACATTGGATCTGAGCGAAGCTTTGTCTAGAATAGCTCAATGAGCTAGAGATATCTGAAGCAACTCAAACATGGAGATTTTTGCATTAGTGTGTTGGAGTTGTTGAATAATGCTATAAGATGTTGGCCTTGTATCTTTAGGATTGGAAGATTTAGAAACAACCTTCTATTTGGAAGCGGAAGAAAGATTGAAGGGCATCTTAGGGACATGATGAATCTGGGATTTGTCCATTCAGATGTGGCTAAGCTTGTGATCAAGTAACTACGTTAGCTAAAGAATGATCTCTATCTCTTCATACAATTGTGATGAAATTGCAATGTTCAGAGAGACAAGGTTCAACCATATTGATAACAACATTATTTCCAGGGTAAGCATAATTGACCTTTGCCCCCATATTAGGTTGAGAAGATGATACTTCTTGACCATGTTTCAGAAATGGTTATGTGAATGCTGTATGATCATTATTGGTCTTATGATTGTCAATGGTGATAGCTCCTTTATCAATCAGATCTTGAATAGTATGTTTCAAGCGTAAGCAGTTATTCATTTTGTGACCTTTACCCCGATGGAAATAATAGAATTCATTCTCTCTCCACCATTTTGGTTTAGGCTCAGAATCAGGTGGTTAGATCTCAGGCAAGGAGATGATGTTATTAGCTAGAAAATTTCTCATGGCTGATTCCAAAGATTCTCCAAGAGGAGTGAGCGTTCATTTATTATCAGCAGGCCACTTTTTATACTCTGGCTTCTTTTGAGATGATCCAGGCACCTTTTGTTCTGAAGCTTTTATGGCTTTGGTACCAATAGTTAGATTGAAAGCTAGTGCCTTAGATGGGGCATGGATGGTAACAAAAAAACCATCTATGATGATGCCTTTATTCTTGTTCCAATTTTTGTTCTTGTCTTTAGAACTGGATCCTGATTCGTACTTATCCTTTTGAAGTGTGATTTCTCTTTTTTAACAAGCACTTTTTTGATTTTGATAGCATTAAACACCATCTTATCAAAAGATGTATGATCTTGCATTTGTAGAGGATAATTGATTTCTAGAATGAGGTTATTGATGAAGATTTCTAGTTTTTCTATTTCTGGAATAGGTTTGGCATATAGAGAGAACTTCTCCCTCCATCTCTTAAGAAATGTTAGGCATGGTTCCCCTAGATATTGCTTGAGATTATAGATATCAATCATGGTGACTGCATGTTGAATGTTGTAGGAGTATTATTGATAGAATAATATGATCAACTCCTCAAAAGTTTTGATAGTAGGAGGCAATCTAGAGAACCAATGGATGGCCACTCCACCTAGAGATCGAGGGAAGAGACGCATCAGATAGGTTGGTTCGTGCATGAACTCCATAGATTGTGTACAAAATTCTCTAACATGATCTTGAGGATCTGAGTGTCCATCATACTTATCATACTTAGGCATCTCCACTCTTTTTGGGAATGGTGGCATGTACAAGTCTTTGTCAAATGGAAAAGGACATAGGGCCTCCATGGAGAATTCCTTGGGTTCCTTTCCTTTCTCAAGATTATGAAGCTTGAATTGCATGGCATGCATCTGTTTCATCATAGCTGTGAGTGGAGTTTCTTCCTCATGTGTAATGATATCTTCAACATTAAAGTTGGGAGGAAGTTTAGCTCCTTGATGAGACAATTATAAAATGTATGCCTCTTTTTCTTCTTTCAAGAAATGCTTCATCATTCATTTGAAGTTATCATCATTTTGATATTGAGAAATTTCTTCAGGTGTGGGTTCCTAATTTGCACCATGTTGAGATTGAGCTCTTTGAGAGCCAAATTTTTTCCCTTCTTGAGACATGGTAGGAGTTTGTGGACTCCCTGGAATAGATTGATGAGGAGTTTTTTGATTGCCTCCATGAGTTGATGGAGGAGGTATGTAACCAATTTTTAATCAAAAGTTGCCAAGACCATCATCTTCGTAAAGACTAGAATTGTAGAGTTGTTCAAGAGTTGGACCTACGTGAGTAGACAAAGCTCTAGTGTCAAGTGCTTCTCCCGATTTCTTGTGAGGGGAAGCTCTAGTTTCCACCATTAACCTTGGGTGAAGCAGAAGAATAAGATGAAGACAACTGAAGAATCAATTGAATCAAGATGATTAGATGATGCAACCTTGTCAAGGTTTGATTGATTAAAGTATAGATACGACTTAGATGAGGGATACTGTGCCCTGGATGTATGGGTAGATGCCCAAAAGATAGTAGACAAGATATCACAACACTTAGTCATTTTTGAAGATTGATTGAAGATTGATATTTATGACAAGGTTTTGACACAAGATGATAAAGACTCAAATCAATTAAACAGAAGGCTAGATCAGATTCAAAAGACCACTTTGGGATAATGATTGGATTCTCAATAGCTTACTGTTATGTTCCTGACACAGTGATTTATTTGACAGATTCTGGAAATAGGCTGAAAAAGTTGGATATCTAGCAATTTTGACAACTTTCTGGCAATTTTTCAAAACTTCTCAAATGACTTTCTGTAGACTCGTACGACAGTGGGCATGACATGAAATGACAATTACTAATCTTGTACGATAGTTGACAACAAAAAATTGATTTTTGAAAATGACTGGTGGAAACACTCGTACGGCAATGTACCTAGTATCATACGACACCCAGTGGTAAATGAAATGACTCTTTCCAAAACTTGTACGACTCTCTGACTGACTAAGATGACAGTAGACTCCAGAAAAGAATTTTACTTTATATCTTGCAAATTTTGAGTTTTCAGATTCGGTTTCTTTGCAAATTTTAATGTCGAGATTTTGAGGATGGTAACAAATTTGTTTGTTTTCAATAACCAGATAGATAAGCAAGTGATTTCAAGCACGTCTAAAAACAATGAACAAGGCCAAAAGAAACCTTGTGCATGAACAATCAAGTGATTTTATTGGTTCTAATCCTCCAAAGCACTAATTGTGTATGTTCCAAAAAGTTTTGCAATAATGCACATATACCCTAGAAAAATGAAAATTTGGCCTCTCTAGGGTTTTTCGTAATGGTTTAACTCTATAAATTTTATGATCCAAAGGGGTGAAATCCAATCTCGGCACACCAGGGTTTTGACACAGTCCAAGAATTTAATCAATCAGGAGCTGCTAGGGAGATCTGACAACCCAATAATGAACCACACTTGTGAAGATTTCTTCCACAAGGACATTTATATAGCAGCTATCACTACCATGGTGAAAATGGCTATTACCACTTGAGGTTCCATCAACATGGTTGACCCAATTAAGGGAATGTCCACTATGGTTAACCCTCTCTAAAAGTGACTCACAAAATATACCACATGGAGACTGGTTCTAGATTCAAGGATTTGGGTTTCTGGTACTATCCAAAAAGGAAGTAGAGCATAATCCCCTAGCCTTTTCACTTTTAACCCAAACAAAGAAGATAGATTAATCTAAAATGCTAAGACCAAGATTATCTCACAAAGATCTATGATGTCAACCTCTTATGATCTATCAACCTCTCCGGAGAGAGAATGCATTGATCAAAAGTTGAAGACACGCGGATCTAGTGGAATGTGAGACTCCCTCAGTATCCTCTCTACCTATAAGGGTTCCTTCATTGAGAAGAGTTTTGCTGGAAACTCACTCTCTCAAAAGCCATGAATAGTGTTCATAGGGCCTATTTACTATGTGTAACAAAGATGCTGAAAGCAAATCTATGTTCATTTTTACAGCCCAAATGAAATGTGTGATATGGAAAAGAAAGGCACTCAACCTAGACATGCAAGATGTTCATTTTAATCCAAATCAAAATGTTATTAGCTGAGAAGGTTACCTAAATTCTTCACAATGTGCTTAGTATATTTTACCTATTTTAGCAATTTTTGTTGAGCTTTTCCATGCAAGCAAGCCACAAACTCTCCAACAAGCAAACAAGATATGCAAGGTATATTCAACTTATGCAAACCCTAGGGTTAGATCTGAAAACCAATTGTTAGGAGAAATAATAACCAAAAAATAATCCAAATGAAAACTCATATCATGCATTGAATCATATGAAAAATAAGTGCATACCCATCACAAAAGTTTTATTTTTTTTGTTGCGTTTGACCTAGTCAACAAGATCTGATTTTTTTGATATGATTTCGGCCACAAAAATAAAAATGCAACATAAAGACCCCTACTAAAACATAGAGAGATTTCCAAAAATGTAAAATTTTTAGAAAAATCACTTCATTTGTGCTCTAGAGACCCATTTAGCCAAAATAGACCAGTTTTTGTAAGTTGACTATTTAACCTATTATATTGCATCCAAATTTAAAACACAAAGAATGGACCTCCAATAGAATTGAAATAGATTTTTGAAAATGTAAAAATTTCCAAAAAATATGATGCTTTGTGCTGAAAATGAATTATTTATGAAAAATTAAAAAAAAATTATAAAAAATTCAAAACATCTTGGAAAATTCTGAATTTTTTATCAAAGCTTCCTTGATATTTCTCCAACCCACAAAACAAATTTCAGACTAAAACTCCAAGCGGTTTTGGAGATAAAATTAATTCTTTGAAAATTTAGGGTTTTAGTCTCCAAGTAAATCTGCACAAGGGAGTTATCTCCAAAAAAAAACCAAAACTAGCATGTAAAGGTGGGTTTCCCTACGGTGGGTTGATAAAATTGAATTGGAAACCTGTATTAGGGCTCCATCTATCAAACACGTTTGACTCTATGGTTCTAGATCAAGACTTCTATATGCAAGGGCTGATTATGTGGGTGACTCAAGGAGTTGTCATCTTCCTCTAAAAAGGAGATATATTGCGGAGATGTAAGATGTCCAACCATAGTTTAGAACCTATCTAAATCAAGGTCATCAGGAATATTGGATTTGAGAAAAGCTCTGTCTAGAATAGCTCTATGAGCTAGAGATATCCGAAGCAAATCAAACATGGATATTTTTGCATTAGTGTGTTGGATTTTTTGAAAAATGCTATAAGATGTTGGCCTTGTATCTTTAGGATTGGAAGATTTAGAAAAAGCCTTCTATTTGGAAGTGAAAGAAAGATTGAAGGGCATCTTAGGGACATGTGATGAATCTGGGATTTGTCTATTCAGATGTGCCTGAGCTTGTGATCAAGTAACTGCATTAGCTGAAGAATGATCTCTATCTCTTCGTACAATTGTGATGACATCGCAATGTTCAAAGAGACAAGGTTCGACCATATTGATAACAACATTATTTCCAAGGTAAGCATAATTGACCTTTTACTCCATATTAGGTTGAGAAGATGAGACTTCTTGACCATGTTTCAGAAATGGTTCTGTGAATGTTGTATGATCATTATTGGTCTTATGATTTTCAATGGTGATATCCCCCTTATCAATTAGATCTTGCCTTAGGTTAGGACTTCGATGTCAATTTCATTCGATGTGTCGATGTAGGAGATTAATGAACCTATAGCCCATTTTTGGGGTATTACACCCATGACCCCTTTTGACACATTTGAATGCTCAAGAGTGGCCGAAGGGGTCATAAGACTCTTTAGGACACACTTGACCATTCCAATGTGTTGATAGGGGTCACAAGGCCTTCCTAGGGGTCCTAACACATGATAAGGAATACTAGGATCCCTAGGAAGTCCTCATGACCCCTTTTGACACATTTGAATCTGCAAGTTTGTTTGAAGGTGTCGTAGGACCCCTTAGGACACACTTTAGAATTCCAATGTGTCCATAGGGGTCACATGGACTTCCTAGGGGTCCTAACATATGATAAGGTGTAATAGGACACCTAGGAAGTCCCCATGACCCCTTTTGAAACATTTGAATTCTCAAGTGTTTTCGAAGTGGTCGTAGGAAGCTTTTGGATACACTTGAGCATTAAAATGTGTCCATAGGGGTCATGGGGACTTCCTAGGGGTCCTAATAGGTGATAAGGCATACTAAGACCCTTAGGAAGTCCCCATGACCCCTTTTGACACATTTGAATGCTCAAGTGTGTCCGAAGGGGTCGTAGGACCACTTAGGACACACTTGAGTGTTACAATGTGTCCATAGGGGTCATGAGGCTTTCCTAGGAGTCTTAATGTGTGATAATGCATACTAGGACCCTTAGGAAGTCCCTATGACCCTTTTTGACACATTTGAATTCTCAAGTGTGTCTGCAGGGTTTGTAGGACCCGCTAGGACACACTTGAGTATTCCAATGTGTACATAGGGGTCACGGGACCTTCCTAGGGGTCCTAACACATGATAAGGCATACTAGGACCCCTAGGAAGTCCCTATGACCCCTTTTGACACATTTGAATTCTCAAGTGTGTCTGGAGGGGTCGTAGGACCCCTTAAGACATACTTGAGGGTTCTAATGTGTCCATAGGGGTCATGGGGACTTCCTAAGGGTTCTAACACTAGATAAGGCATACTAGCACCCCTAGGAAGTCCCCATGACCCCTTCTGACACATTTGAGTGCTCAAGTGTGTTTGAAATGGTCGTAGGACCCCCTAGGACACAATTAAGTGTTCCAATGTGTCCATAGGGGTTACAGGGCCTTACTAGGGGTCCCAATGCGTGATAAGGCATAGTAGGACCCCTAGGAATTCCCGATGACCCCTTTTGACACATTTGAATGTTCAAGTATTTATGGAGGGGTTGACGGACCCCTGAGGACACACTTGAGCATTCCAATGTGTCCATAAGGTTGACAAGGACTTTCTAGGGGTTGTAACATGTGATAATGCATACTAGGACCCCTAAGAAGTCCCCATGATCCCTTTTGACACATTTCAATGCTCAAGAGTATTTGAAGGGTTCATAGGACCCCTTAGGATACACTTAAGAATTTCAATGTGTCTATATGGGTCACAGGGCCTTCCTTGGGGTTCTAACATGTGATAAGGCATACTAGGACCCCTTAAGACACACTTGAGGGTTCCAATATGTCCATAGGGGTCATGGAGACTTCCAAAGGGTCCTAACACTAGATAAGGCATAAAAGGACCCCTAGGAAGTCCCCATGACCCCTTCTGACACATTTGAGTGTCCAAGTGTGTCCAAAGGGGTCGTAGGACCCCTTAGGACACAAGTAATTGTTCCAATGTGTCCATAGGGGTTACAAGGCCTTACTAGGGGTCCTAACGCATGATAAGGCATAGTAGGATCCCTAGGAAGTCACCATGACCCCTTTTGACACATTTGAATGCTCAAGTATGTGCAGAGGGGTCGACGGACCCCTGAGGACACACTTGAGCATTCCAATGTGTCCATAGGGGTCACAGGGACTTCCTAGGGTTCCTAATGTGTGATAATCCATACTAAGACCCCAAAGAAGTCCCCATGACCCCTTTTGACACATTTTAATGCTCAAGATTCTCCAAAGGGTTTGTAGGACCCCTTAGGACACACTTTAGTGATCCAATATGTCCATATGGGTCATGGGTCCTTCCTTGGGGTCCTAACATGTGATAAGGCATACTAGGACCCCTAGGAAGTCCCCATGACCCCTTTTGACACATTTGAATGTGCA
Source organism: Chamaecyparis obtusa (assembly GCA_027943335.1). Classification (NCBI taxonomy): domain Eukaryota; kingdom Viridiplantae; phylum Streptophyta; class Pinopsida; order Cupressales; family Cupressaceae; genus Chamaecyparis; species Chamaecyparis obtusa. The sequence goes on along the minus strand of BSBK01009311.1, from coordinate 306,467 downwards.
AGTGTGTCCAAAGGGGTCATAGGACCCCTTAGGCCATGATTGAGTGTTCCAATGTGTCCATAGGGGTCACAAGGACTTCCTAGGGGTCCTAACACATGATAAGGTGTACTAGGACCCCTAGGAAGTTCCCATGACCCCTTTTGACACATTTGAATGCTTCAGTGTGTTTGAAGGGGTCGTAGGACCCCTTAGGACACACATGAGTGTTTGAATGTTCCCATAGCGGTCACAGGGCCTTTCTAGGGGTCCTAACACGTGATAAGGCATATCAGGACCCCTAAGAAGTCTGCATGACCCCTTTTGACACATTTGAATGCTGAAGTGTGTTCAAAGGGGTCGTAGGACCCATTAAGACACACTTGAGGGTTCCAATGTGTCCATAGGGGTCACAAGAACTTCCTAAGGGTCCTAACACTTGATAAGGCATAGTAGTAGTAACTGTTTAGCTTTCCAATGTGCCATAGGAGTCACGGGGCCTTTCTAGTGGTCCTAACATTTGATAATGCATACTAGGACCTCTAGGAAGTCCCCATGACCCATTTTGACAAATTTGAATGCTCAAGTGTGTCCGGAGGGGTCATAGGACCCCTTACGACACACTTGATAGTTCCAATGTGTCCATAGGGGTGACAAGGACTTCCTAAGGGTCCTAACACTTGATAAGGCATACTAGGACCCCTAGGAATTCCCCATGACTCCTTTCGACACATTTGGGTGCTCAAGTGTGTCTGAAGGGGTCGTAGGACCCCTTAGGAAATTTTTGAACATTCCAATGTGTCCATAGTGATTACGGGGCTTTCCTAGGGGTCCTAATGCATGATAAGGCATACTAGAACCCCTAGGAAGTCACCATGACCACTTTTGACACATTTGAATGCTCAAGTGTTTCTAGATGGGTCATAGGACCACTGAGGAAAAACTTGAGTGTTCCAATGTGTCGATAGGGGTCATGGGGACTTCCTAGGGGTCCTAACATCTGATAAGTCACACTAGGACCTCTAAAAAGTCCCCATGACCCCTTTTGACACATTTGAATGCTCAAGTGTGTTTGAAGGTGTCATAGGACCCCTTAGGACAAATATGAGGATTCCAATGTATCCATAGGGGTCATGGGGCCTTCCTAGAGGTCCTAACACATGATAAGGCATACTAGAGTCACTAGGAAGTTCCCATGACCCCTTTTGACACATTTGAATGCTCAAGTGTGTTTGAAGGGGTCGTAGGACCCCTTTGGCCACTCTTGAGTGTTCTAATTTGTCCATAGGGGTTGTGGGGCCTTTGTAGGGGTTGTAACACATGATAAGGCATATTAAGACCCCTAGGAAGTCCCCATGAGCCCTTTTGACACATTTGAATGCTCAAGTGTGTTTGAAGGGGTCGTAGGACACCTTAGGACACACTTGAGCCTTCTAGTGTGTCCGTATGGGTCACGGGACATTCTTACAGGTCCAAGCATGTGATAATGCATACTAGGACCCCTAGGAACTCTCTATGACCCCTTTTGACACATTTAAATGCTCAAGTGTGTCTGGAGGGGTCGTCAGACCCCTTAGGACATAGTTGAGAGTTTCAATGTGTGCATAGGGGTCACAGGGCCTTCCTATGGGTCCTAACGTGTGATAAGGCATACTAGGATACCTCCAAGAAATCCTCATGGCCAATTTTGACACATTTGAATGCTCAAGTGTGTTTAGAGGGGTCGTACGAGCCCTTAGGACACACTTAAGCATTTGAATGTGTCTATAGGGTCATGAGGCCTTGCTATATTTCCTAACATGTGATAAGGCATACTAGGACCCCTAGGAAGTATCCATGAATGCTTTTGACACATTTGAATGCCCATGTGTGTCTGAAGGGGTTGTAGGACCTTTTAGGAAACACTTGAGCATTCAAATGTGTGCATATGGGTCACGAGGACTTCGTAGGGGTCCTAACGCATGATAAGGCCTATTAGGACCCTTAGGAATTGCCCATGACCCATTTTGACATATTTGAATGCTCAAGTGTGTCCAAATGGGTTGTGGGATGCCTTAAGGCATGCTTGAGCTTTCCAATGTATTGATAGGCTTTCATGGGGCCTTCCTAGGGGTCCTAACATGTGATAAGGCATACTAAGACCCCTAGGAAATTCCCATGGCCCCTTTTGACACATTTGAATGCTCAAGTGTGTCTGAAGGGGTCATAGGACCCCTTAGGACACACTTGAGTGTTCTAATGTGTCCATAGGGGTCACGAGACCTTCTTAGGGGTCCTAATGTGTGATAAGGTGTACTAGGACACCTAGAAAGTCCCCATGACCCATTTTGACACATTGGAATGCTCAAGTGTGTCTGAAGCAGCCATAGGACCCCTAAGGACACACTTGAGAGTTCTAATATGTCCATAGGGGTCACAGGGATTTCCTAAAGGTCCTAACACTTGATGTGGCATACCAGGACCCCTATGAAGTCCCCATGACTCCTTTTGATGCATTTGAGTGCTCAAGTGTGTTTGAAGGGGTCATAGGACCCCATAGGACATAGTTGAGAATTCCAATGTGTCTATAGGGGTCATGGGGCCTTCCTAGGTGTCTTAACCCATGGTTAGGCATACTAGGACACCTAGGAAGTCCCCATGACTCATTTTGACATATTTGAATGCTCTAGTATACTTGAAGGGGTCGTAGGACCCCTTAAGAAGTGCTTGAGCATTCAAATGTGTCCATAGGTGTCACAGGGTGTTGCTAGGGGTTCTAACACATGATAAGGCATACTAGGACCCATAGGAAGTCCCCATGGACCCTTTTGACACCTTTCAATGCTCAAGTGTGTCTGAAGGGGTCGTAGGACCCCTTAGGACACACTTGAGTGTTCCAATATTTCCATAGGGGTCTTGGGACCTTCCTAAAGGTCCTAACATAGGATAAGGTGTACTAGGACCCCTAGTAAGTTCCCATGACCTATTTTTACACATTTAAATGTCAAGTGTGTCCGGAGGGGTCTTAGGACCCCTTAAGGCATAGTTGAGGGTTGTAATGTGTCCATAGGGTTCACGAGGAATCCGTAAGGGTCCTAAAACTTGATAAGGCATACTAGGACCCCTAGGAAGTCCCCATGACCACTTTTGATGCATTTGAGCCCTCAAGTGTGTCTGAAGGGGTCGTAGGTCCCCTTAGGACATAGTTGAGCATTCCAATGTGTCCATATGGGTCGTGAAACCTTCCTAGGTGTCCTAATGCATGATAAGGTGTACTAGGACCCCTAGGAAGTCCCCATGACCCCTTTTGACACATTTGAATGATCAAGTGTGTCTAGAGGGGTTGTAGGACTCCTTAGGACACACTTGAGCATTTCAATGTGTCCATAGGGATCACAAGGACTTCCTAAGGGTCCTAACACATGAGAAGGCATACTAGGGACCCTAGGAAGTCCCCATGACCCCTTTTGACACATTTGAATGCTCAAGTGTGTCTAAAGGGGTCGTAGGACCCCTTAGGACACACTTGAGTTTTACAATGTCTCCATAGGTGTCACATGACCTTCCTAGGGGTTCTAATGCATAATAAGGCATACTAGGATTGTTAGGAAGTCCCCGTGACCCCTTTTGACATATTTGAATGCTTAAGTGTGTCAGGAGCGGTCATAGGACCCCTTAAGACACACTTGAGGGTTCCAATGTGTCCATAGGGGTCATGGGGACTTCCTAAGGGTCCTAACACTTGATAAGGTGTAGTAGGACCCCTAGGAAGTCCCCATGACCCCTTTTGACATATTTGAAGAATCAAGTGTGTCTGAAGGGATTGTAGGACCCCTTAGGACATAGTTGAGTGTTCCAATGTGTCCATAGGGGTCACGGGGCCTTCCTAGGTGTTTGAACATGTGATAAGGCATACTAGGACCCCTAGGAAGTCCCCATGACACCTTTTGACACATATGAAAGCTCAAATGTGTTCAAAGGGGTTATAGGCCCCCTTAGGACAAACTTGAGGATTCCAATGTCCATAAGGGTCATGAGGACTTCCTAGGGGTCCTAACATGTGATAAGGTGTTCTAGGACCTCTAAGAAGTCCCCATGACCCCTTTTGACACATTTTAATGCTCAAGTATGTCCAAAGGGGTTGTAGGACCACTTAGGACACACTTGAGTGTTCCAATGTGTCCATAGGGGTTACGGGGCCTTCCTAGGGGTCCTAATGTGTGATAAGGCATAGTAGGACCCCTAGGAAGTCCCCATGACCCATTTTGACACATTTTAATGCTCATGTGTGTTTGAAGGGGTCGTAGGATCCCCTAGGACACACTTGAGCATTGCAATGTGTCCATAGGGGTCATAGGACCTTCCTAGGGGTCCTAACATGTGATATGGCATACTACGACCCCTACGAAGTCTCCATTACCCCTTTTGACACATTTGAATGCTAAAGTGTGTCCAGAGGGGTCGTAGGACCCTTGAGGACACACTTGAGGGTTCCTATGTGTCCATAGGGGTCACAGGGACTTCCTAAGGGTCCTAACACTTGATAAGGCTTACTAGGTCCCCTAGGAAGTTCCCATCACCCCTTTTGACACATTTGAATGCTCAAGTGTGTCCAAAGGGTTTGTAGGATGCCTTAGGATAAAGTTGAGCATTCCAATGTGTCCATATTGGTCATGGGGCCTTCCTAAGGGTCCTAACACATGATAAGGGGTACTAGGACCCCTAGGAAGTCCCTGTGACCCCTTTTGACACATTTGAATGCTCAAGTGTGTTTAGAGGAGTCATAAGACCTCTTAAGAGACACTTGAGGGTTTCAATGTGTCCATAGGGGTCACAAGGAATTCCTCTTCACTGCACTCAACTTAGGCATGCTTACCTACTTTTTAACATTGATTCTACAAAATTTGTATACAAAGGTATCCTACAGGAAAAAATATAAAGTTTCCTAGAGAATATCAACAATTCGTATACAAAAGCATCATACATGAAAAATGACAAAAAATTATAGCTAAAAGGTAAAATTTATCATGAACACCGCCAGTACCAAGGTCATACCCACTATCAAATCCTAGCCTATGACGTGCAAAATGAGAAAAGCAAGTGAAATGAAAGGGAAGTATGTATCAAATAGCCAAGGTGCATCAAATTAGATCAATATTATAATATATGCATAAAATACTATTACAGACAAAAATATTTGCATATTAATGGGAGAGAGTGGGAAGAGCTTCTTGGACCCATGATAGAAACTATTAAGGAATTGCATGATATATTACTCAATGGTGCAAGGAAGATTATTGATGAACATGGGATTGCAGCTACATGTATTCAATATATAGAGGAAGATATAGAAAATCTTCTTAATAGAGAGATTAATGTGAGAGAAAAGGACATTTTAGAAGAAAATGGTTATCTTTGTGCCACCCAAGGTATGCCAATTACTCAGGATGAAGAGACAAAGCCCATAGTTAATGGGAAAGAGTGGGAAGAGCTTCTTGGACCCATGATAGAAGTTATAGATAAGGAGGAAGAGCTAGGAAGGGGAAAATGACAAAGGAAAGAACTAAGATATGTGTGTGAGCCTATGTCAGATGATGATGATGAGTACTCACCATCTTCTAGTAGCTCAAGTATAAAGTTTTGTGAAATTATCCATAGAGCAATATGAAATGAAGCCTCAAATTGGTTTAGCAGGCAAAGAATTTAGTCATGCAGTTCATTCTAGCACCACAAATATTTCTATTAGAAATGCCTATTCATCAACGGCCTTGCATTTTACAGGACTTGGGAAACCAGGTTACTCATGTTGGGCACTATCCCTAAAATGTAAGTTCATTGCCACCTTTGGCAAGGTAATCTCACTCCTCATTTTACAAAAAAAGACAGCCATAATATGGTCCAAGGTTTTAATTCAACTAACAAGTGGAGAGCTTCTCAAGGTACTGATCTCTTTCATAGAGAAGTTCCTAATTCATCTCAAGGTTCTAATTTAGGTGACCAATACCTTGGAGGTCCACAAGTAGACCCATTGATTTCCCAAATTGGTAAAAGGGTAGATGCAATTTTGGAAAGAGTATCCCAATTGAAGAGAAATAGAAATTCTAGTGAGCATAAAGTGATTGCAGATCCAATGGGTGTATCTTCTCCACTGACAAATATAACTGCTTCCAGAGACTTGAGTTTAAATGGAGACTGTTTGTTCCCAAACATGCCCCATTCGAGCAGATGAGCCAGATGTTGCTTGAGTAAAGAAGATAGTGGTTTATTAAAGAATCTGCATTATCCCACTTGCTATCAGTTACTACTTTTTGAGCGACTTTCCAGCTACTTTTGTGGAGGATTTCTATAATATATAATGTCCTCATGCAAGTACATGATAGTTTTTGTAAACATTTTTTGTTGTAAAGGGTTAGTGAGCAATATCAAAGAAAAGGTTCTTGCATGTATTATTTAGACACATATCAATTAGGAAACCATTTTTCTCCCATTACATGGCAGAAATGCCTAGATTCACTTTGTGGGTATCAATAGGTAGCAAGATGAGGGAAGAAATATTTGTGAAGAGGAAGTACAAATGTTACTGTCTAAAACCATTTGGAGAGTAATATTCTTCTCCTAATTGTAATAAGAAACTCAAAATGCAAAAGACAAGAAATAGATGGGGCATTTATTTCCTATGACCTATGTCAATTTCAGTTCAATTCCTATTGATGATATTCTCAATGTGTAAAAATAAACTAATGTGTTATTTTAAAATGGTGTTGACTAAAATTTACGAACATAGGTCAAATATCCATTTTTTCTAGAATTTGAAATAGAACCAGTGGTAATATAATCAAATTTGTGAATTTCACATCCAATCATTGGATGTTAATCAAAAGTACAAAACAATAATATTTTTGAGCCGATAAAAAATCTTAATCTTACTTCAAACCTAATCCCATGTATGTGGGTTCTTGGAGGTATCTACTGAACAATGTGTGGATCTGTAATGTCCCTATCCAGGACCTTACTCACTTTTCTTAAAACTCCTAATTAGAATTTGGATTTGTAATGCTTGCTATGATATTATTTAACTTTTCCTTGCTCCTTACTGATTAATATTGTAATGAATTGGTTATCCTTCCCCTTCTCTCTCTCTCTCTCTCTCTCTCTCTCTCTCTCTCTCTCTCTCTCTCTCTCTCTCTCTCTCTCTCTCTCTCTCTCTCTCCTCCCTCTCCCTCTCTCCTACTCTCTCCTACTCTCTCTCTCTCCTCTCTCTCTCTCTCCTCTCTCTCCTCTCTCTCTCTCTCTCTCTCTCTCTCTCTCTCTCTCTCTCACCTTATCACTCTCACTCTTCCTCTCTCAGCCCCTACCATCTTCTCACTTTCTCTCTTCCTTAATGGCCATCCATGAATTTTTTAAATGGTTGATTGATTTCTTTTGCTTCTTTCAATGGCCATCCATGATTTTTTCTGCAATCTTCCAACCTTTCATACATAGTTGTAAAATACATATTAATATATTATATATATATATATATATATATATATATATATATATTTATATATAATATATATATATTATATATATATATATATATATATATATATATATATATATATATATATATATATATATATATATATATATATATATATATATATATATATATATATATATATATATATATATATATATATATATATATATATATATATATATATGTAATATATGATATATAATGTGACATTTAATATTAATATATATTAAATAATATTTAATGTAAAATGTATATTATATAATATTTAATATATATAACATATAATCTAATATATATTTAATATAACATAACATATAATCTAAAATAATGTAATATAGGATGGAGAAATGGGGGGGAGAAAGGGGAGGGAAAAGTGAAAAATCAAAATTCTGTGGGCCTTTTTAGGTACCCGAAAATATCAAGTACCTGATTAGGCTCGGTATTTCTTTGTGCACAAAACCTACATGGTTAACTATTGAAATGTCTCAAAAACATGTTTTTCCCCTATTTCTCTAAGTTCCAAACTTCAACCATGTAGCTGACGACTTTTTTTTCACCCGAATTTGATGAAACAAAAAGGGTATCTTAAGGAGATTATCAGCTTTCTATCGATATAATTGCTGTCAAATTTTGAATTCGGTAAGTAATTATTAGTTATTTTCTAATTGAGTTACCTCTAAAGTGTTGATTTATATACTGATTGAAAAATGACTATAACTTTTAGGGGGTATAACATTTTTTAAATCCAAAAAATGTGTCACATTCTATGCTTCGCCTACTATAAGGAATTTTTTTTTTCTGAATTTTGTAAAGTTTTGAATGAGTTAAGGTGGTCAGACACGAGAGTTTTTTTATTCTGAAAATGTTGTAGCAGAAAATTCATAATTAATTATTTTTTTTGGAATAAAATTACAAAAAAATATGCGTCACATCCAGGCATGAGTCTACTACTTATATATAAAATCTTATAATAAAATATTATCATTTGATTATGATTAATGTAATCAAACATAAACCTACTTCTTATTTTTTTCCACAAATTTTTGTACTCCTACATTGAAATCTATACTTTTCACCAATCATACTAACTTTTTTTCAAAAAAGGCCTATTAGTTTAGAAACTAAAGATAAATTTCTACAGATTCTATTCTTACAACTTTTTGATATTAGGTTGATAGCTAGTTGAAATTTTTATGTTAAGTTGACTAACCCTGATTTGCTGATTTTTCATTGCCACTTAAGGGCATAGTTTGGCCCCTACTGATCTTGCACATACCCTTAACCTTTACAATTCTTTCAAGAGTTCATGAACTTTAAGGACTTCATATTCATCTAGCTTTCAGTTTTGAAAGATATTCATGCATGCAACAAAATGCAAATGTTACAAGGTGAAAAGAAGAAGAAAGATACTTAAACACACTAATAGAATATTAACACATTGTGTGTCCTTATTGTATATTCTTCATTGAAATCACAAAGATGTGTATCATCTTAAAATGGGAGAACTTCCATGTCAAGAGTGTTTAGCCTTCTGAGTAAGTGGTTTTAGGTCATGTTAAGCACCTTGATTAGGTCTTTGCATGTATTTGGCTTTCTCCCCACTTTCCACTTCTTCCAGGCACTTGATTTCTTCATTCTAGGTGAAATTAGGGTTAGGATCTTGAGAATTCTCCTTAATTTCCTTCTTTCATGGATCTATTTTCTAGGTAGGACTTATAAATAGGTCCTCCTAACCTTCATCACAATAATCATAGGATTTTATGTCTATCCCTGACATTTTGTCCTATTTTGATATCATTTCTAGGTTTCTGGGCATCCCTAGGACCTCCTGACCTTGTTCTGACTGAATTTGGGCCCAGGGTCAAATTCAAAGTTGATCCTAACTAGGTCAAGATCAAGGTCAAACCTACCTAGGTCAGGTCCAAACTTGATTTTTCCCCCCTCATTCAAATTTCTTGAATCCTGGATTTTCGGGCATCGGGCTTTCGGGATATTTATTTTCCCACCTCCGGGTTGGCCATTTCAGGTTTTGGGATGGTAAATCCTCTAATTTCATTTAATCTAGGTATATTTTCTAAAGGTTAGGACCTAATTGGGATTTAATTCTCCAAGGTGGCCCCCTCTAGAGGATTGTGCCCTAGTTCACTATAAAAGGAAGCCTTCCTCTCTCATTTTCACAACACATCTCAAGGAATTTCATGAGCGAGCTCTCAAGTGCAAGTGAATTCAAGCATTCAATCAAGCCTCCAAGAATTCAAGTGTTTAAGCATTCATCTATCAAGGAGATCCATTGTTAGCTATTGAAGGATTCAATCTCTTTGGAGCCCCCCCTTTGATGATCCATCCTTCTACATTTCTTCAAGCTTTCTCATATGCAAAGATTAAGTCAAGATTGGTGTTGAAGATCAAATGCCATTGATTGGAGACATCCTACATTCATCCTACATCCATTGAAGCATTCCTACTTGTGGATTTGAGGACTTGAATCCTCTACAAGGAATTCAACATAAGCGAGGTGAATTGTTTCAATTACTTTGTTTATGCACACTATATTTCAATTCAATTTCAAGGTTAATTCCTAAATTGGGGTTTGACCAAGGCAAACCCCCCCAACAAAAAAAACCCAATTTTCTTGCATGTACAGGTGCAAAATTTCAAATTTGAGAACGAATTTGGATACCCTTTTCGACAAACTTTTGACTTCAAATAAAGAATGTGGTATTTGACCTTTTATGAGGGTCAAACCCGACCTGAGCTCATTTTGGAGAAAGATTTCTAGGTTTTCTCTGTCTCAACATTTCTAGTCCAGAACAGGTTGCAAAATTGCTTGAAAGTATACACAGATATCAGAATTTGACATTTTCCAAATTTTCCCTAATTTGAGGTTAGTATTTGTATTTCAATTATTCCATATTCCAAGCATAGTTTCATTCATAGGGAAATATTGGATTTATTCTCTCTCTCTCTCTCTCTTCCATATTCCTCATAAATTGATTTGATTGTGTATTAACCTCTTGGTTGATCAAACTGGATCTCTTCTTTGGGAATTTGGGTTTGAGAATAGATCTCATATTCCCCCCCTTTTACATCTGAATAGAGGTGAATCCATGCTACCACTATTCATTTTGGTGAACCCAACATATTTACTCTCTTTTATTTTGTGGAATTGGATGCCTTATTGTGCTTTCCTTTTATCTTGTTAGTATTAGATTTTCCTTTGTGTTAGATCTTGCATGGTAATTAGATTTCATATTCATGCTTTATGTGTCCTTAGTTTAGTTCATTTGCATTACATTGGTTTATGAGCTTTACTACCACTAGTCCTACTTATAATATTTCAATTAGAAGAAGTCGTAGACTCATGGGTGCCTTTGATCTTGAATCTTCATCTCCTTTCCTTAGGATCCCAGATGATAACTTGATTCTTCATGATTCCAATCCTACTATGGAACAAAACTCTTCTCACTCATCTCATGATGAGGATGACACTTTAAGAGTTCCTCCTGAGCAAGTCCAAAAACTTTCCACTGAACTTGATAAAATGGGTAATTGGCTTCTTCAAGAGAACCATAATCAAGATTCTATTCAAGCTATAGAGGCTCTTAAGAAACTTCTCTATGATAGTGATCAAGGTGTTAACTTGTTGTGTGGTATTACTCACCTTGTGCATTCAAATGTTAAACCTTTAGTTCAAGAAGCTCATGATTTAGGGTTGATTCCTCCTATCCCTAGTGTTGAACCTCCTTCTAATCCTTTACCTATTATTCATATCTATACTCCTTCTTTGGTGACTATGATGGTTCCCTCTATTCCTATGAGTGTTCCTCCTATGTCCCTTCCTACATCACAACCTTCATATCATAATGTTCCTTTCACTTATTCCAATCCACTTCCCACTGTGGTTTCCTAGTGTTCCTCCAGTTGTGTCTTCTATTCCTATAGCTTCTTATACTTTACCTAGTGTGTCTAATGTTTCTACTCCTCCTATTTCATCGAATGATTCAACAATCATCAGTTTGGCTCAAACTGTATCATCCTTACAACAATAACTTGCTTCCTTAACTCAAAACAAGTTTAGTATTCCTACATGTGACATGGGAAATCCCTTGTCCTGAGACATCATTCATACTCTTGTTCCTCAGCAAGGTGAGATGCCTCATCTTGAGAATTATAATGGAAAAGGAGATCATGTTCATCATGTTAAAACATTCCAAATCCTTTGTAGTGATTATGCTCATGGCCATAGGATTTTAGCCAAACTATTTTCTAGAACTTTCTGTGACAAGGACTTATTAATGGTATTGTTCCTTTCCTCCTTATTCTATTGATTCATTTCCTTAGCTTGCTAATGCCTTTATTCAACAATTTCAAAATAATATTGGCCCGCAAGTGTCCTTGAATAATTTGATGCATTGTAAACAAAGTGCTAAGGAAAAATTGACTGAATTTATTGGTAGATTTAAGCATTTGTATGCTTAGATTTCCTATCATGTTCCTGATATTGATATTCAACATATGTTTATTTCAAATTTGCAAAATGATATTAGAGATAAGATTCTACTTACTGAATTTACCTCTTTTCAACAAATTTGTGTAATGCTTCATCATTATCAATTACAAGTGAGTCAATTTGAGAGCAACACTCCAATGGCTCCTGTTCCAGTTGATAAGAGTGATGCTACTCCTAATTCAAACAAATTTAAAAAATTCAACAACTATGTCAAGATAAACAAACAAGCGAATGCAGTTGCTAATCAAGTTTTTGTTGCATCTCACAATGGTACTTTTGCATCCACTACTTTTCAATTAAATTGTGCATTTACTCCTCTTTCTAAATCTTTACATGCTATTATGAATATGTTTTTAGCTACTAATATGATTACTTTACCTCCTATTCAACCTCTGTTACCTACTACAATTGCATCTAAATATTTTGATCAAAATGCTTTTTGTCAATATCAATCATCAGAATGGTCATGACACTGAGAAATGTTATTCTTTAAAACATAAAGTTCAAGATCTAATTGATTCTAAGGCTTTATTTGTTGATAATTTGGATAGTAGTGGGAATAAATCTATCTCTCCTCCTAATCAAAACCTTCAAATCTATATGAACCCTTTACCTACGCATGATACTAATACTATTGCTCAACCATTTGCTATGGAAATTGTGTATGATTCAAACATGGGTGATCTCAATCATGTTGTTAATCAAGTGGAGCATGTTGATCAATCTATACCTCCACCTCAACCTCAACTTCAATATCAACCTCAGATTCAACCTCAAGTTTAATCTCAACCTCAACCAAAACCTAAACCTAAAATGAAAAATCAACCTAAACCTCAACAAAAATTTAAGAATAAAAGACCTCAGGAACTTTTGATTACCTTTGATGACTCTGAGACTATTAAAGCTCCTGATGGTCCCCTTTACATTGCTGCTAGGATTGCTCAGAAACCTACTCGTGGTTGTCTTGTTGATCCTAAATCCTTAGTAAATGTTATCATTAAAGAGAAAAATTTTATGAAAAGCTTACAATGTGACTTTTATGATACATCGAATGTGTGGATTAAAACTTGCAATGGTTTTCTTTATCCATCATTTGGTTCTATTACTTTATCGGTTGAACTTTGTGGAAAAATTGTGAACACTACCTTTGTTGTTGTTCCTACTTCTGATCAATTTCAAGTTAAGCTAGGTTTTCCTTGGTTAAATACCATGCATTCTGTTGCTGTACCTATCCATAAGTTTCTTAAGTTCATTCATGATGAAGAAGTGAAGATGATTAATCATAGTCTATATCAACCTTCTAGGCCTAGAGATTGTGCTGCTCTGGATTTCTTTTAGCCTTCATTACCTAATTCATGTCCTCCTCAACGTGATACTCTTTTTTGATCATATCAAGCTTATAAAAATCATAAAATTCTTGAATTAAGTTCACCTCCTAGGGATCTTAATCTTGGTCTTTTACCTACACCCTCGATACCTCCTTTAACTATGACCTCTAGCTCTATTAATCAAGTTCCTTCTACCGAACCTACCAAAGATCCTGTGATTGTTCCTCTATGGTTAATAATCCTATTGATCTTCCTAAAGAACCTATGAAGGATCCTATGATTGTTTCTCCTAGTTCTTAACCTATTTCAAATAAATCAAAATGAAACTGATCTACTAATGAACATCGTAAAAAGCATCATGCTCATGCTAAAGCTCAAAGATCTCTACCTTCTATGGATAAACCTATGCATAATGTGGTAGAATAGATTGTTACTAATAATGATGTTCACATGCATGATTATGATGATTCTATTCATGTCTTAGATCCTATTTTTGATTAATTTGGATGAAAAAGATACTCTTGATGATACTGATGATGTTAATGATGAAGATGAAACTATTGACATTGACATTGATTTACCTAATATACTTTCATCAAAATTAACTCTTACACCTAGTGTCAAACATTGGGATTCTCAAGAGGACCCTTGTTTGGAACTGACTATCATCCCTACTATGTTGGATATAGTCCCTCTTGCGAGTTACCCACCTTCCGTAAATGATATAAAATGAGATGGGGGAAAGTAGGCAGCACGCTTGATTGGCTTGTCCTTTATGGTAGCTTTGTTGTGTGTTTTCCTATTGTACCATGCTTCTCCTATAATTGTGTTTGCTAAATGTCGATAGATTCTTTTATATGATCCTTGTTACTTAGTTGGTGCAAGGTGATAAAGGAATCAAAATTGTTGTTCAAATTCTTCTATATGTATCTCTATTCTTCTATGCATTATTCAATGTTATGTTGTAATTGTGCTATTGTTAATAAATATTTCCTTGTGTAATCTACTTGGATTCAAGATATGGTAGCACAAATTTCTTTTTGGTCTCTATGTCATGGTCTGAAAAGATTCTCCTTCATATATCTTATGTGATCTTTCCTCCTTTGTGATTGTAGTTCTACTTTCTTTGGGGAATGATGTCAATACATTTGCAATAATATCATATATATATTATCTTATGATCATACTAACCCCATGGTAGATAGATCCCTTTTGTGTTCTCTATATGTTTTTGTGATATTTCTCTTGATTTGTCTTCATCTAGAGGCATCTCGATGTGGAAACGTAATCAGTAGAGTTGTTTATGTTTCTATTAAAGCCATTGCTCCTATTAAAGTGTCATCAATGACTTTAACATGGGGGCATATGCTTTGCTCACCTATTGCACACACACACTTTTCAATGCACACATATTTTTCAAGATACTTTTTCCCTTTTTGGATTAGTAATTAATCCTTAAAGCATGGGTTTATATTTTAGGATCTCTTGATCCCTCTAGTTTCAAATACATACACATATATTTTGATCCCTTAAGGTCGGAAGTGTCCTTCAGACTGGATCTCTTTTGTTTTTTGGTTTTATTCTTATGGAATAGGATATTCTTAAGGATGAATCCTTGATGGGCTGACTAGTGAGTAGCCACATTCACTAGGTAGTTCAATTCCATCTTTCCAGTTGTGCCATTTTTCTGTGTGATTCAAAATGGGACATAAGTTCTCATTGGGTGAGGTAATCACACCTTCTTTCTCTCTCTAGAGATGTTTCTCTCATTGTGATCTAGGAGTCGATGAAGACTTGAGTCCCTGGGGGCTTAAGGTTTCTCTTTGTCCCTTGGATTACAATAAGATTATCTTTTCATTCTGATCTCCTTTACCAAGAGTTTGCATCGAGTCCATACTCTTGCTAAAGTGGGGGCTTAATGTATCAAGTTAAAATGGAAGAACTTCCATGTTAACAGCATTTAGCCCCCTGAGTAAGTGGTTTGGGGTCATGTTAAGCACCTTTATTGGGTCTTTACATGTATTTGGCTTTCTCCCCACTTTCCACTTCTTCCCGACACTTGATTTCTTTATTCTAGGTGAAATTAGGGTTAGGATCCCAAGGATTCTCCTTAATTTCCCTCTTTTGTGGCTCTATTTTCTAGGTAGGACTTAGAAATAGGTCCTTCTGGCCTTCATCATAGTAATCATAGGATTTTATGTCTATCCTTGACATTTTGTCCTATTCTGATATCATTTATAGGTTTCTGGGCATCCCCGGGACCTCCTGACCTGGGTCTGATTGAATCTGGGCCTAGGGTCAAATTCGAGGTTGATCCTAACTAGGTCAAGATCGAGGTTGAACCTAACTAGGTTAGGTCCAACCTTGATTTTTCCCCTGTCATCCAAATTTCTAGAATCTTGGATTTTCAGGTATCTGGATTTCAGGATATTTATTTTCCCACCTCCAGGTTTGCCATTTCAGGTTTTGGGATGGTAAATCCTCTATTTGCATTTAATCTAGGTATATTTTCTAAAGGTTAGGACCTAATTGGGATTTAATTCTCCAAGGTGGCCCCTCTAGAGGATTTTTCCCTAGTTCACTATAAAAGGAGGCCCTCCTCTCTCATTTTCACAACACATCTCAAGCAATTTCATGAGCGAGCTCTCAAGTGCAAGTGAATTCAAGCATTCAAGTGTTCAAGAATTCATCTATTAAGGAGATCCATTGTTAGCTATTGAAGGATTCAATCTCTTTGGAGCCCCCCTTTGATGATCCATCCTTCTACATTCATTCAAACCTTCTCATATGCAATGATCAAGTCAATATTGGTGTTGAATATCAAATGTCATTGATTGGAGTCATCCTACATTCATCCTACATCCATTGAAGCATTCCTACTTGTGGATTTGAGGATTCAAATTCTCTACAAGGAATTCAACATAAGCGAGGTGATTTGTTTCAATTACTTTGTTTATGCACACTATATTTCAATTCAATTTCAAGGTTAATTCCTAAATTGGGGTTTGACCAAGGCAAACCACCCCATACAACAAAACCCCCATTTTTTTGTAGGTACAGGTACATAATTTTAGATTTGAGAGCAAATTTGGATACCCTTTTCGACAAACTTCCGAGATCTATGAACACAATTCGAATCAGACTTCAAATAAAGAATGTGGTATTTGACCTTTTATAAGGGTCAAACCCGACCTCAGCTCATTTTGGACAAAAGATTTATGGGTTTTCTCTGTCTCGGCATTGCCAGTCTAGAATAGGTTGTAGAATTGCCTGAAAGTATACACATACATCAGAATTTGACATTTTCTAGATTTTCCCTAATTTGAGGTTAGTATTTGTATTTCAATTATTCCATATTCCAAGCATAATTTCATTCATAGGGAAATATTAGATTTATTCTCTCTCTCTCTCTCTCTCTCTCTCTCTCTCTCTCTCTCTCTCTCTTATATTCCTCATAAATTGATTTGATTGTGTATTAACCTCTTGGTTGATCAAATTGGATCTCCACTTTGGGAATTTGGGTTTGAGAATAGATCTCATATTCCTCCCATTTTACATCTGAATAGAGGTGAATCCATTTTAACACTATTCAATATGTATACATGTTTCTTAGATTTTGAACTCTAAAGGTGGAGAAGATATAGTCTATTGAAAGTCAGTTACTGTAGCCTATTTTATTTTTGCTGAATAATTATCATATACTCCTTTCATTCAAACAGAAATACAATAGATATTTTTGTTATAAAAATTATAATAATTATGTTTAGTCTCTAAAATAGCTATACTATACTTTATTGACATGTCAAATAGTTATGTTTGTCTTGTTAATTCACTCAAATTTCTAGAGTTATGTTTGGACTCGATTGGCCTATCATGTATTGCATATACTAAAGTCTAATTTCACTTTCTCGAACAACTTTTATTAAATTTATAATTCAATTTATGCTTATCAAGCCCAACCAATCAAATATTATACATTTGTAAAAAAGACAACAAATTGTTTTATATATAAGGCTACAAATTTTTCTAGTAATAAATGTATGGGTCCACACATGAGTAATGAATTATGCAATACCAATAATACAACATACCAAACTTTCAACAAAGATACATCAACTCAAAGAAATCAACTTATTCAACCAAATATAACATGTTATCAAAATATAGTACCCAAATTTATAAGTTCAGTTAAACACATAGAAAGCCCTACAATAGTCAGATTTTTTTTTATATTGAAACTTTAAAATTTACTTTTTTTTATATTGAAACTTTAAAATTTACATCATCATAAACATTACATGAATAACCAAGTTTCTAACATCATCTTCAATCAAATTATATTATAACAATTTACACAAACCCAATTCCCTAAATCTAAAAAATATCCAACCAAAACTAGTTTTCATATAATTCCATCAATCATAGACACATTAACAAGTTTACCAGATAAATCTCATAGAGAAGCATACCTAAAATGCCAGATTTTGGCTTCATAAATCATGAACAATTCATCAAAGTCAATATTTTGCAAAGCAATAGAGGAGTCACTTAATGAAATCACTTCTCTGATCTCTTCATCTTATGATACTTATAAGATCTTTTCATTTATATCATTGACACCTCTTCATACTACATTATAGTTCCTATCCACTTCTATAACGATATAATCATCAATAAAAATACCCGGTCACTTACCATGACCTAAACAATCATACAAATACTAGAATCAATGCAAGATGGCAATACCCTCCTTTAGGTTTATGCTTCATTATTTCTATCATTGAAAAATGTTAATTTAAAGTTTATTTGATTTTTCTCTATAAAAACTTTCTCTTCAACATATTACAGTTTATTAGATAAAAGAAACATAACCACAAAAAGATAATTAGAAATGTCCAAGGTCTTACAAAAAAAAAGATTTTATTTTATAGCATGAAAACTAAATAGTGTTCAAATACTAGATATACAGCCTTCCATTTCTTTAACAAAGTAAATTATCACCATCCAACTAGTCAAAACAAAGATAAAGAACTACAATTTGAGCATGGTTGAATTTTTTTTTTCCAATTTTTATGGCTTGTAGTTCGGTCAATTTGTTGTGATCAAATATATAGCCAAGTATTATTTCAACATTTTCATTTTTGAATAAATAGGTGTTTGAAAAATACCAGTGTAGAAAACAAACATTGATTAGATGAAAGACACCCTTCTACCAAAATGTACAGTTTGAATCAACCAATAAGCAATAACTTCATAACTGGGTAATAAAACATGGTTTCTTTGATAAACAAAGCATTTTTCCAACAAAATAGACTATATTTGATTTGATGCTTACACAGATTCAAAATATTGCTCATTGCTTGATACAAATTGCACATTTTTGTACAAGAATGTCTCTCACTTAACCAAACTTTGTTTTCTGCACTGATATCTTTCAAATAACAATTTTTTTAAATAAATGAACCTCAAAATAAAACTTATCTATGTCTTTGATCATCACAAAATCACTTACTTGGAAGCCATAGAAATTAATACATATTACTCAACCATGCCCAAATTCTAGTTTTTCATCAACACCCAATAATTCCACTTCCCATTGTATCCCATTTCGACCCTCCCACACCATATGTTCATGTTTCTCTATTATAAATAGTGAAACAAATGAGATATGCCCTACATTCATGGTTGTCACAAGATCCCAATAAATACATGTTTTCTTTGCAGATTAACAACAACCGTCTGATAAAAAGCAAATTGTCAGCCTTTTTCCAGAAAATTAACTGACAACAGTCAGCACAATGAAAGTATATCCATGACAAATCTAAGAAAGATTTTGTTAATTAATACTTTTCCAAATTGTATACAAAATCAAATATTTGTATTCAATATAAGCCCTAATTAAATAACCAGGCATGAAAATACCCTAAGTGCCTTTCCTTTTCAAAGAAAACCCTAGGTCGCTCTTTTAAAATCTATTTCACCGTTAATTTTACAAAATCACTTAGCTTCCTAAAAAGACACATGTTTTAATTAATCATAGCCCCGATTCATATTGCTAATATTTTTTTACCTAGCTCTGGCCTATTTTTTATATTCCTAACTCTAAAAGCCCCAAAGATTTTATTATTTTCTAAAGTTATCTTTGAGTTTTGAATCTAACATGAGATCGAACTGTTGTCACAAGACCACAATAGATCTTTTAGGCCTTTGCAATCATGTGAGAGTTGTTGATTCTTTTATACAACTTAGCATGCCTATCAGGTAGGTCCTGGTTATTCTTTTTACCATTAATTTTTTATACTGATAGTTTGCAGAGGATCAAACGGTTTTCGCATGTTCGCAAGGAAGCTTTTACATTTTTGCATTCATGTGACAATCACCGACTTCTGATGGTTAGAACTTTCATTTAGAGATAACTAGAAGATAGTACATTCAACCATTAAATGGTTTTTTTGGGTATATAGAATTTAGTTGTTCATCGCCTATTAAATCTGAAACTAATAATTTTTACTTTTCGACACCATTTTTGTTTTTTAAAAATCTATTAATTATACTATATAAATAACTTATCGGAATGCCTCTAGTTGAAAAATATGCAAATAGGTTTTCATAATTTATGAGATCCAATGACTATAATAATTATTCTCTAAATATGACTATAATCGCCTAATCTCTTGATCCATTATACCCTCCCTTTGACAACCTCTCTAGATAGAATCGATATATATGAAAACTTGGTCTGATTACATTTGGAGAACTGGAGATTAGCTTGGTCTACCAATGGGTCAGTTAAATCGGTAAATCCTAAAGATCTTGAGAATGGGATAATGTCTTAGTCGCACATTCTCCCTATTTTTTTGTGGTTAGTAGTTTCATTCAGAGATAATGAGAGAAGGGTACAGTTGTCCATTAAATATTTTTTTGGGTATATCAGAGTTAGCTATTCATAGCTACTAAATCCAAAATTAATTAATTTCAGTTGTCGGTTGGTTTTTTGTTTTTCAATATCTATTGACTATGCTGTATAAACAAGTAACCAGAATGGTTTTAGCTAGAAACTATGCAAATGATCAAACAAATACCGCATGTTCTCAAGGAATCTTGTGAAGACTTACGGTCATGCGACACACCTTGCTTTTACTTTATTGGTAGGTGTTTCAAAATGGTGTGTCCACTACGAGGTGTACATGCATGTACTATATAAAAGAGAAATTTAGAATGGCAGATTTCATATTAGACAAAATCAATACACTATATAAATTTAATTCACAACAGTCAGAACATTGAATAGACATTCGTGATAAATCTAAGAAAGTTTTCGCTAATTAATATGTTTCGTAATCGTATAGAAAATAAAATTTTACTTTTCAATACAATATTAAAGCATTTGATTTATATGCCAACATCAACTGTATCTAACATTGTACTGAGTAGCCACACTTTCTGAATAGAAGGATTTTGGTAAGTCGTCTATAGAGAAATGACAATATATTTCATATTTTAACATAATAATAATCACTATATAGTAATATTCTTGAAATTATATTAAATATTTATTTAATATGTAATGTAAAATATTGTTATTAACTCTCATCTATCATATATCATTATATAAAAATTATAATAATTAATATTTTTAAAAATAAATTAAAATTATATAATAAATTTATCAATTATTTAATATTATTTACTATTTTATACTATCGCTAACATTTAATTTTAAAAAAGAAATTATTATTAATTATCAATTAATGTTTTATAATACAAATTAAATTAAATCTAAATTTGAAAATTAGATATTCTAAGTATTAAGTAATGGTGACAGCTAAAAATTAGTATCATTATTACTATCATAGTTATAAATTAATCTAATAATTAGGTTAACTAATTACATTTTTTCTTGCAAAAGGTGATGACTGCAAATGCAATCGGACTGACAGAATGCTAGTGATGAGTACAGTATGTATCACTTTTCTGAAAACCCGACAATGATATTTTTGGAATTAGTATTTCCTGGCATGTAATCCCGATGCACGAAAACCTTGTATTGAATACCATTATTTCAATTTGTATAGGATTTCAAAGACTATTGATTAACAAAATCTTTCTTAGATTTATCACAGATGTGCATTCAATGTTTTGACTATTGTAAGCTAATTTAATATATAATATCGATGTCGTCTGATACAAAATCTGCCATTCTTAATTTCTATGATAAATCTTGAGATTTCCCAAGTTAGTTATATGGAACATCGAAATACCTTAAAAAGTACCTTTTCCTTTTGCACTTGTCATCGGTGATATGCTTGACATGTAAAAAAAATGTATTAAAAATTCATCTTAGCATTAAAAGCTTCATCAAGAGTAACATTAAAGCTATTCTTACATATCATTTATTTAACCCATTAATGATTTATTTAAACTCATCGTACTACATAGACAATTATTGTAAGCCTGGCTCTGCAGAACTCCATCACATCACTTTAATGACATTCCTCAAAATATCATCTCCCGCAATTAATGTTAGGAGTGCAAAGCACTCTACAACGCCACCCCTGTTCTTTTATAAAGAACCAAATAATACCAATATTTCAAGTACTTGTACAGAAACAATTGATAAAACATCAAAATAACATAGAATAAGAGGAAACTTGAAGAGATTCCAAGAATAGAAGAGAAGACAAAGGGAAGTCACAACAATATCTGGTATTTAAACTAACTTATGGTATTTACATTCATTTTTTATCATTCTTAATCTCATTCATTTTTTGCACATTTTCTTTATTTCAATACCTAAAACTATCTAACAAAGTTCATACAAAAAAATAATTTGAATAACATAAATAGGTACCAATATGTACAAATCGATTTGAACCAATGTAATCTGAAGAAAATGTCTTGCAAGCTAAAAATATCTTGATTTGATAAATATTGGATTCTTGCAATCAAGTTAATTGACTGAATAGTAAAATAATTTGATAAATTGTCTTCAAAATTCTCAAAATGACAAAACTAGGGTTATAAATATAATGCTCTAGGGTGAACCCACAATATTGGGTTACACTTTTTGGCCTAAATGGACACTGAACTCTACATTTTGAAAAATACTTTCAGATTCATATGCATATTGTCGTTAAACCGTTTGAAATTGGAAGATGAAGTAAATTAGAGTATTTTAGGATTTTCTGTCTAGATTCTAAATATATTTTTTATTTTTGAATTTATTTGAATGGTTTTTTCTTTCTCCCACAAAAACTGGTATGTTTCTAAAAATCTCATTTTCAAAGAGTTACATTATTTTCATAGAGCATAACTTTTTTTCTAAAATAGATATCAATGTGATTCTTTCTAATTTAGTTTTGTAACATCCATATGGAGGGCATGCAATTAGTTTTATGATATTATCATGATTATTTCATATTTTATTAACATTTGAAGTTGACTAAACCATAATTTTGACATACCTTGACTACATAGCTTATAACTTGTCATGTATTTGTCCAAATTAATTTTTAATTTTTTTGATAGAAAGATAACTTCAATACCTAGGACATAGATATTTTTTAGAATTTTTTTCTCACATTTACTATTTTTCCATAAGCATAAAAAATAGAGGTAGACATATGGTGAAATATTGATGTTTAGTAAAACTAAAAATACAAAGTCATAATAAACTTAGTATATATTAATAGTAAATATTAATTGGAAAGATGTTTGTCAATATTACCTTACTCCATAGATAGATTTGTCAAATGGATTCATTTGATTTGCCAAAAGATATACTCGAAGTGATTTTTTGTCAGCATTTTAATATGTGCGAAGGAGACTCCATTGTAGGCATGAATGAGGAGTATATATGTTATATTAATGTTTTTTTTTATCTAATAGGCTTTGAGAAAACCATTTATAATTAATTCCTTCAAATAGAAGCTCTGAAGGCTTAAATCATCATATTTTATTAAAAATGTGTTATTTTAGCAAAAGTCAACATCTCTAAAAAAGTGTAACCCACTATTGTGGGGTCACCCTCTACCTTTACCAATATTCTTAGTTATTTTAAGATATATAGAATAAAAAAATATTTCTTTAATAAACAAGTACAAATAATTTTTTTTTTCATTTTAAATTAGTGATTACTTATACAAAATTTTGTTCTTTGTAAGACATCACAAAATGACCAAGAATCAAATGGTTTTCGTCTCCTTATTAATAATTTATGAACTACATTGTAGAGATGTTGCAATAGAGAACACTTGTTAGTCATGACTTCTTTCAACACATGGACATTCACATAATACATGAAGAAGATAGAATTTTAGGATTGCTAGTGCAAAGGTTTCTACAACAAAAATGACTAATAACATGTCATCTAGTATCGCAAAGAAATTTTGGCCACTTTTACAGAGATCCATATATTTTAGAATTGGAGTCTTCTGACACATGCAATCCAACACAAGTTCATCATGTCCCAAGTGAAACATGGTTTCAACCAGCATCATTAGCATCTGAGACTGAATACTTTTCTTTGATAAATGGAACAGGTCAATTATAGATAGAGAAAATAATTCAAACTCCACAAACTGATACAACATCTTTACATAACCTTTTCTATCATGGTCAAATGTATCACTTGCATTTTGCATCAAGGTCAGACACATTTTGGAACAAACAGGTCATACAAAGATGGGGACCTCAGGGTTGTTACTTATCTATACCTATACGTGAACATATAAAAAATATTGTAAGGGAACACATACCTACATGGACCCAAACCACATATAAACTCTACCCAAGTATTAATGTTCATACATAGAACTGGGGTGTACTACGTCAAACATATGAACATCTTCACTAGTTTGATGATTTGAATCCCATGAACGGTCAACCCATGGGTTATGATAATATAACTTAAGACTATAAGTTTTGTTAGTTTGTAAAATAGTAGATCTCTACTACTTGTGTATAAGGATATGGAGGTCTACCTCCTTGAACAAATACACCATATTAGATTAGAATCACAATGGTTACGATTTCAATTTTCTATACAAAATCAATAACTTTTTACAAATAGATAATCTTTATATCTTTCAATAATTAGTTATACAGATATGTCTACCACCATTTGTTATACTTAAATATAAATGATTGATTTTATATTATTTATACAGGTAAGGATTGTAATTTAACGCTTATTCAAATTTGAAATTATGTGTTCATAATGATGTATACATAATTTCAAACTCATATTGTAGCCTATTTTGTGGTTATTTAAATCTTATTTTAGTTTTCTTTTGGACAATTCAATATTTCATGTTTGATGTTTCATACTTGATGTTTTAACTTAACTTTTTGTAGAGAGACTTAGCGAGTAAAATGACTCTCTTAATCACATAGAATGAGTTATCCATAATACCCTATTTCATTATCTTTGATATATTTATCATTTACTAAATTCATTCTAAGTCTCTCAACTAACATTACATCCTAATCTATCTATTTTCAGCATTGTTACATGAGTTTGTGTTTTACAACTTTGTCAAGGATATCAATAGCTATCCTAAATGTGCCACACTGCAAGTGTGATGAAGGAAATTGCATTTTGAAAACATCAAACACTAAGAAAAACCCTCAAAGAAAATTTTGGACTTGTCCACTTAGCAAGAAGGTTAGTGCTAGACACGAATTCTATGTTTACAAAAAATGTACAGACTATACAATATAGTATGTACTAATGCAAAGTTGATATTGCAAGGCAACAATGACTATGGTTATTTTAGGTGGGCAGATGATGTCTCAAATGCATATGTCACACCATTAGCACCAATTGTTAATGAAACTCATCAGTGTAGCTTGCGCTCTCAAGAGGCCACTATGGCTGATATTGTGTCAATGGAAAATGCTGAAATATTTTTTTACAAAGATTGCACACCATATTAATTGCATTTATTTATATGTTAATTCTATTAATTTGTTGGAACCATATAAAAATATAAACTTTCAATGTATCACAATTTATTTGAAATAAAAACTGGCCATGTAACCGGTTTCAAATTGAGTAAAATATAAGTGCTAACTAGTTCAAAAATTTGTCATGTCAATACTTATATATGTGGAAACTTATTTGTAATGTTGTTATGCAAAATATTAAGTTTCTACTTGAATTTGTGTATCGATAAAAACAATAAAAAATAAAAATAACAAACAACAAAATTGATTCAAATTTTTAAATTAAAATTTGTAAGAAAATTATTATATATTATAATCCTCATTGTAATAAATTAATAATACATACTTTGATTTCAATGATAAAAGCCTTTTGGCATGCATAACCACTGTTACATTAACAAGAACATTAGATTCAAACAATTTCTATTTCACTGCCTACATACAAACATGTTATGGACTTGATAGGACTCTTTTGAACTATAGTTTAACTTATTATATTTCTTGGATGTTTTTGAATGACAATTGTTATACACTAAGTTTGCACCCTTGTTTCAAGCTCTCTTGGTCCTATTAACCTAGTATAACATGGGAATCATGTCCAGGTTGTGGGACCTATGCTAACTGAGATGAGACCTCCAGATTCTAGGCTGGTTCCTCTTGGATAATCACCCTAATTTGCTTCTTGACATGAAAAGTAAAACTTCTGAGGGAAAGGGATAGAAGGAATGCTTGAAAGGGAAAACACTAAAATCAAACTACCTACTAGGTGATACACCAAAATTAGGGTATGAATTGCAGTATAAATGATGGATTCAGTGCACAGACTTAGGTCTAGGAGATCGCAACTTACTGACTAGGCTTGTATAAATATTTCATAGAAGGGTCTACAAATAAAGAGGGTATTCATGGAAAGAAAGAGATTCTTTCACAAACAATAACACTCTTTGGAGTTAGACAACAATCTATGACCTGCAAACAAACATTCACCTCTGCAACTCGGTATAGGAATGAGACAAGATAGTTAAGGGGTTGAAGTATACCCACAAAAGCATTCACATCAAATCATCCACAATGATACACAAAATTGGAGAAAGAAAGAGGGAACAAGAATCCTAAGATATCATTGAAAAGCATGTAAATACTAAATTCATTAAGAGATAAATCACACAAGAAGGCATAGGGACATGAGAAAATGTCACAAAATATCTTCAATATCTAAATTTACCAATGGGAGGTTACAGAATGTAGAAAACCAGAGGACAGAAAAATGTCACAAATAGCCTTCTAAGAAAAGAGACTTTTCTTCTTTACAAAATGTCAACTCCTAGCTCTAAAGCTCTCAAAAAACATTATATACATCTCCTCTAATGCACATAGGCAGGAGCAAAAAATCTAAATTAGGGTTACATGGATTTTCATATAATAATCAAACCCTAATTCTATCAAGTTCGGCCATAAATGCACATGAAAATATCCTAGCCTATCAGATATCTGTGTTTGCATGTCCATTTCATGTTTATACCTGTAAAAATCCAATCGCTATGATCCATCTACCTACCTACAACTTGGACTCACCATAACTGTTGAAATCTAATATTTTTAGATATTTGAATTTAAAAAAATGATAAAATGGTCACAGGTGGCGCTAAAATTTTCTATCAACAATTAATATTCAAACTTTAATCCAACTTTAAAATGCAGTTGTTAGATCCTTTTTACCTGGGCTCAACACTTGATTGCAAAACTAACTTAGCATTTACCTCAGGTTCCAATTTTCCTTCAGTTGTAGAATCGTTCAATACTTTAGCTGACCCCGGTTAACTCTGGCGAACAAGAAGATAACCCTTAGTCACTGAATCACAGAATGTCTTACTAACCCTAGGCCCATTTTGCCACTTGTTAACCTTTTATTCACCCTTGACCGCTTTGTAGGCATACACCTTGGCACTTCTCTAACATCAGACCCATTGAAGACAAGATTCCCATCCAACGGTGGGTGCATGATCTCATGGCCCCCGAATATTCTTTTAGATCATACAGCCGCCATAGATCTTTATTAAACTAGGACTCCTCTGACAAATGGACCCACTGCTAACCCCATCATCACCACTTGGACCAATCATACTCAAGCACATCAGTGAATGAGGACCCACTAATGAACCCCTGACAAAAATCAAGATGGACGATCGTCTGAAGATCTCATACCTCTAACACAACCCTTGCAAAGATACGACAACCGTTGATCTTTTGATGACGATTAGAACCTCTAACTACTGAAAGAACCTAGTCCCACTAACAAGAAATGTCTCATTCACACGTGGACCAATTAGAAAATGCCAACTGCATACACCTGGTAGTGGACCCACTAAACTTTGAAGCATTTCATAGAAGGGAAGATTGACGGTTGTCATAAGATCACAAGCCTCTGACAAACACTATGAGATCTTATGACAACCATTGCTCTCATCAACTGGGACCCCACTTAAATCACTTAACCCCAGAAGTCTTAGCGAATGCGCGGCCAAAGGAAATTCACTCAGTCACTGAATAGAATTCTTAACCTTGGTTAAGTCTAAAGAATATGCAAACAAGGCATTCACATAATTGCTAAACCAAAAGTCCAACTTGGGGTTTCAGTTAGCGAATGCCTGACTAAAGGCAATCCATAGAGTCATTGAATACTTTAGGGCACCGCCATTTTATTTCGTGACTAGGAGAAATAGTGTAGTCACCAGTTCGCTGAGAGGAAAAGGTAACCACTGAAAGAATAAGAGAACTGGTGATCGAAGGAAGAATTACACACATGGGTATTGAGGAAATATAAGTGGTTGATAAAGTAACATGAAAATAGAATGAAGGCTAGGGTTTGCAGGGTTACCTCTTGGCAATAGCTACTTTTTTCAAATATTTAAACTATAGACCAAGGAATAAAACAAGTTGCAGAGGCCAGAAGACAAGGCACAATTTCATGAAAATTTGAGGGATGTTTAGTGGAATAAAAATAGAGACCTTGGGATAGATATCAGCCAAATTTGTATGCATAGGAAAATTAGGGTAACATTTTGGTGATTTTTGCTGGATGTTAGCCTACTAGACATGGAAAACTAGTGGCCTTGACATAATTCATTGGGCATGGGGTCATCATTTGAGCACAAAACTTGTCAGAGGGAAAAAAATAGAACCAGAAGGATGAAATTATTCATAGACACTTCTTGAAAAGTAGGAAACTAACCTAGAAAATAGGGAAAGAAAGTAGGAAAGCATTTTTACAAAATTCGCAAAGAGGGATTAACCTCAAAATAGGGCTTCAGGTGGAAACCATTGAGTGATATTGGAAAGTTAACTCCTTCAAGATTTGATAGCTAGAAAGCATTGGATCCCTTACATTCTATGATAACAAAGAGTCCACCCCAAAATGAGTCAAACTTTATCTGTCTGCTAGGCCTGGATCTGAATTCATCCCACTTGAGGACTACATCCCCAACCTTGAAATTTTTGACCTTGGCTCTTTTATCAAAACTCTTCTTTGTTTGAATCTGATGAAATTACATTTTTGCATGGATTTGTCTCTGAGTTCTTCTAACTCCATCAACTAAGCATACCTAATCTGCAAGGGGTCTCCTTCTTCAAATAGAGCATATTGGGTGGCCAAGTCCAAAGCTAGTAATTCAGTTGAAATGGACAACTTAGCCTCCTTACCATATACTAGCATGTAATAAGAATTACAAATAATCTTCTTTGGAGTGATTCTTTCTAACCATAATGCAGACTTGAGCTTAGTATGCCAATCCCTCTAGTTGTCTTGCAGAGTCTTCTTGATTATCTTAATCAAATTCTTATTTGTTGATTCTACCAAGCCATTGCCCTGAGGGTAATAATTTGAATTGGTATTCAGATAAATGCCACTCCTAATTGCCCACTCTGAGACTTTGAGGCATGTGAATGCCAATGCATTATCTGAGATGATGGAATGGAGAGTGCCAAATCTATGACTTATATCATCATAAAAACTTAAGACAACAATCTCATTTGATTCTTTTATAGCAATTTCTTCTGTCCATCTGGTGAAGTAATCTATTGTAGTGATTATCCACTTATGTCCTACACTAGATGGGGGATGAATCATGCCAATGAAGTCTATACCCCACTTCATGAAGGGCTGATCTATTCTGATTGGTTGTAGGGGCAAGGCTACAAGCCTCTCTTTTCCTACAAACATGGCACACTTGATGCATTTTCTCACATAATCATGACTATCATTAAAGATAGATGGCCAATAGTATCTAGCCCTCGTGATTTTAAAAGTAGTAGTCCTAGGAGAAAAATGACATCCATAAGGTCCATCATAAAACTCAAATAGGCTATCTGCTACCTTTTCTAAATCTATGCATCTTAAAAGGACACCATTGTGATCCTTTCTAAAAAGAACTTCATCTATCAGCATAAAAGGAATAAATTGCAATCTATAATACCTTCTCTTTGCTGAATCCAAACCTGTAGGACACTGTCCTGTCTTCAAAAAATGAACCATGTTAGGCAACCAACCTGATGCCTCAACATGTTCTTCTATAGAATGCACAACCAAAGATGCATCCATTTTTTCTGGTCTCTTTGAACTTTCATCCCCTACTAAATGCTCACAAAGACCTCTTCCTCTAACTAGCTTGGTGGTTTGAATATCAATGTCATATTCCATTACCTTGGTGATCCAACCAGCTCTTTTCTCATTTAGGTCCTTAGAAAGTAGAAATTCTTTGACACTTGGATGAGTAACTTTCAAGTGTACCTTGCTACGGGTCAATAGATATCTAAACTTTTTAAGGCTCTTTACCACAACAAGTACATGTTTTTCTACAAAAGAGTATCTCTATTCATACTCTTCTAAACCTTTGCTAAAGAAAGCAATAGGCTGCTCCAATCCTTCTAAATTTTCTTGAGTCAGCATTGCAGACATAGCATCATGACCCCCATAAGCATAAAGGATAAAATCCTTACTGAAATTTGGGTTTAGGAGAGTAGGAGCTTTTGTTAAGGCCTCTTTGATAGCTTAGAAATTGGATTTTCCTTTGTTAGTCCAACTAAAAGCTAAACTCTTCTTTAACATGGTTGTCAAAGGCTTTAGTAAATCTGTAATGTTAGGCAAGAACCTCCTAACAAAGTTAATCTTTCCTATGAAAGATTAGAGACTCTTCTTATGATGTGGCAATGGTAGCTCCAAGATGGCTGCAATTCTCTCAAGATCTACTATGATCCCTTCTTTAGATACTACATATCCCAACAATTTTCCTTCATGAACTGCAAACACACATTTCTTGGGATTAAGAGATATCTCTACATCTATCAAAGATCTTCCTCAAATGTTTGATATGATCTACTGCATGTTTAGAATAGACAGTTATGTCATCTAAGTAGACCAACACAAACTTGTACATGAGGCTCTTAAAGGCCATATCCATTGCCTTTTGAAATGTAGCACCTGCATTTGACAAACCAAAGGGCATCTTTTGATAATCCATGGTTCCCCACTTGGTTGTAAATGTAGTCTTGTATTGATCCTGTTCATTCACTAAGATTTGATTGTATCCTGAATAGCCATCCAATAATGAAAATCTCTTGGATCTAGAGACACATTGTAAGATTTGTTCCATAGAGGGTAATGGATGGCAGTCTTTTAGAGAGGCCCTATTAAGATCCCTGAAGTCAACACATAACCTCAACTCCCCATTCTTCTTCCTGATAGGAACAAGGTTGCAAACCCAACTATTATGATTGATGGGGTAGATGATACCGCTTTCTATTATTTTGAGTACTTCTTTATGCATAAGTGGCTCAAGTTTGGGATTAACATGCCTTTGCTTTTGCCTCACTAGTTTGGCATTAGGTTCTAACAAAATAGTGTGCTAAGAAAGGGTAGGATCAAGAAATTTGAGGTCTTCATATTTCCATTCAAATACATCACTAAATTCTTTGAATAACTGAGTGTAAGCTTGCTTCTCCAATTCAGTGTTTACTTTTCCAAATTGTAAGCTCTTACCTAGTTCCAACTCTAGTTCAACACAATGTTCTTGTTAAAATACCAAGCTAGCTTTGCTTTTCTTAACTTCATCATCCTTGTTGAAGATAGTCTCCAAGGTAACAAGACCTCTAGGCATCTTATTATATTTAAGTTGTATCACTTGATCACCATAGTTTTGTGATAGCCTATCTTGATTATGCTTTGAAAAGACATCTTCTTCAAACAAGAACTGCAGAATTTTTTCATCATTGTCAAACACCTACCAATTGACATCATTATCAGGAATAAAGGGTCTGAAAATCACTTTGATAGGCTATTGATCTATTTCTTTTGAAATGTTATTTGGAATGTCATACTGAGATCCAACAATAGCTAATCTATATACATTTTGATTTAGCTTCCTAGGGATAGCAACAATATTGAAAGCAAAAAAATCTTCAATTGCATCCCAAAATCTATGTTTGTATGCTTTCAAAGTGTCATTTTTGGTTTCACTTATCCCTCTAACTTGGTTGACAACCAACTCACTATCACCATAAACTTTTAAGGCCTTAAGCCCTCTTTTTCTAGCCCACTCTAGCCCATTGACTAGACTTTCATACTTTGCAATGTTGCTAGTGTAGGAGAAACTGAATCTAAAGGCTATATAATACCTTTCTCCTTTTGGGGACACTAGCATAGTACCACCACCAGAACCATGTCTACTTCTAGCTCCATCAAAAAAAAATTCCCAAACCTGATTGCTCTAATCCTCTGAATTAGTGTCTTCTTTGAAAAGGGTTTGTCTCTATGGATCCACTTTCTTGTATTAAATAACTTCCCAAACCAAAATCCCAAAAAATATTTTCTTGGGCCTCTGAAGTTCTTTCATCTAGTAAAATATGAGGGATACTTTCTATCTTTGTGCTTGCTTCACTAATAGTTTGGAGGTCACTGTTATCAAATATGGGGCAACTTACATTGATGGTATTGGACACATATGGTCCTATATGGTGTGCTGCCAATGGTTTTGATTTAATGGTGACCTTGGTCCCATATCTTGTATGAAATAACATGTGAGACCAGTCAGAAGATAGGTAACCTCCAATCTTGGCTATAAACTCCTTTGATAGACATATTGCAAATAATGTAGGGAGATCTATGATATATAATTAAAGGAGGATGGAGAAATTAGGACTAGCATGAAGGATTAGACTGGTATCCTTGGCCACACCTATAGTATTGATTGATGATCCATCAAGTTGGGTAACCTTCTTCTGGAAGGGTTCATATTTTAGTCCTAATTGGTCAACTTTTTTTTTGGGCATTACAGTGCTAGTAGCTCCACTATCTACCATACACTAGTAAGGTTATAGGCTAAATAGCTCTAGCTGAGAGCATTCTTAAAAGCCCTTACACTCCATGCCTAGGGAGATATGGATTGATTTGTAAGGGCTCATTCTTGAGTTTCCTTGCATGTAATGATCCATAGAAGTGTGACACATTTATAGCACACAATATACTTACTAAAATGCTTGTCTCAGCAAAGCATTAATACAAATTTGCAATATCATCTTTCCTCATCTATGCCCTAGCATGTGAACATATAGGGAATGACCTTCCCAGTGTTGGTGAATATGATGCAAATATTTAGGTTTATGATTTCTATCCATGGATACAACTCGAAAATAGTTATGGAAATTTCATAAGGGTTAATGATTTTTTTTCAATGAAGTTATGTCATGAAATTCAGGGTTGTCTAGAACGTAGATTATTAGATGTAGCTCCTCAAACAATAATGCAATTTGGTAGCTATTATACTCAATATCCTACATTTACATATATTAGGATTGGAGCTTTCGATGGGTTTCCATACAAATTTCCTAAATATCTAGATGATAAAATGGCTGCGATAGAGTTGTGCAAACAAATTATCGAGGTCAACAACAGATGCAATGAATGGCATAAAGCAGGTATTCATTTTCCAATATCGATAGGTGCTTATACATTCTTTTCTAGTTCTTTTGCAATGAATGTCATCAAATCATCTTGAAAAAGATATAAATTTTACGAATATAATGTTATGAGGCATCATTTTGACCCTTCAAATCATGTAAAACAAAACCTGTGACTAGGCCCTAGTTTTAATCACGTTCCTTCATTACAAGATTTATGGGCTAATTGTAAAGATGACCTTGAAATGAGAGAAAGATCATGGTCCCGACTCATATTTGAATAGATTCAACTTTATAATATTGATATATATGTGAAAGGATTATATGATGATCAATCTAAATTGTTTTTCGATCATTATTTGGCTAAAATAAAAGGGACACCTTTGTAACCTATACAATTTGAAGAACCAGAATTAGATAATCTTGAAAAGAGAATGGAATAGATAATGAAAAGAACCAAGAAATGGGTTTCTTACAAGAAAACAACCAAGGACACATCAAACCCACAAGGACAATCAACAAGAGAAGCTCAAACAATAGCTTCAATTCAAGTAGTTTTACCAACAATGTCGACAACAGTTCAGTCCAGTCAACAAATGATAGGAGGTGATGATCAACCACTAGATAAAGACATATTTGTAAACAAGACTTGTGGCAGTGGTTCACTTCCATTGATTAACATATATAGTTTAGAGGAAGCAGAAAAAATAGAACAAGAAGATAAAATAGATCAATCAGAACATAATGCAACAATGCAATCTTTTGAAGAAGAACCACTAAATCAAGAAAGAGATTTAATTCAAGGTAGTGTAACATGTATTCAAAATATAGTGCCCAAATTTAAAATTTCAGCTCATGAAATACAAAGCCCTACAATTGTCAGAAAATTGTTTGATAATGAAAGTTTAGCCTCTACTTTAGAAATTCTAGGTACTGCTTCATGGATAGAAGAAACGGTACAAAGAAAAAGAAAAAGAAAAAGAAAAGAGGATAGAATTCCTACTAAAGATCTTGTGTCTCAAATCATAAATGAAAGTACTGGTTCAAGGGAAAAAAATGGAAAGAGGCAAACTAGCTGCTCTTCAAAAACATCAAGAAATAGGGCATGTTATAATAAAAGTTGTAGAACCAAAACAAGACAGTAATTTTTATGATCTAAATGCAGAAAATTTTGATGTAAATGAAATTGAAATAGGACCCGCATTGCATGATCATACAGTTGATATGTGGGAGTTCACACAACATGAGGTAAGAGAGAGATTGGAGCAGTTTAAAAATGAAAAGAACATTCTGAAATCTATTGTCAAACATCTATCTGATTATATCCAGAAAATGTTAGGTCCTATCTCTTCTCAAAGAGCATGTCAAAGAGAAGATATTTTTGATCCATCACTTCATTCGAGTGAACAAATTATCAAGCAGATGCAGGAAGACAAACAGATGGCACAACTTTCACGAGAATGGGTACAATATCTAAATTCAAGAGGTGTGCATCTCATTGACTATGTAGGGAGGTATTACAAAATATATATTGATCTATAAGGTATTTTGTGTATAGAATTGCAGATGCTCAAAGAACATAAAATAATATATAGTAGATAAGAAAAGGTATTGCAATATGTAAAAGATATGGACATTGAAGTAACTCTGAATGTAAAAATTATCAAATCCACTGACACACCTCTACAAAAGTGGATTTTTTCAAACAAATTCAAAACAATGATGTGCATAGATATTATTGAAGAAGTACAAAATCTAATTGAAACAATCAAGACAGGCATTACACATATGGAAAAGATGTTTACTGATATGGGCTGCAATATTGATGTAGTCAATGCTGAAGATGCTCTGGATATAGAAATGATAAAAAAAAATTATGAATTGCATCTTGAAAGTATTATCAGGAAAGAAGCATATGAGGAAGGAGATATATACCAATTGAGTGCAATTGGAGAGTTATTAACAACTGTAAATGATGACACACAAAGTATTGGTGAAGAAATAAAAAAAATTAAAAGGAATTATGAATACTTGATTGTAAGAAATGAAAATATTATCATACCATAGGTACAAGAAATGCTTGATGTAATTAGAGCAATGGATCAATATAACAATAAAAAATGTCAAGAATAAAAGGCCTCTAGAGGATGACATTGACATTCTTGATGAAGAATGAAGATATGAGCAGGAAATCTAAGACCTGACCTATGAACATAGGGATGGTAACTATTTATGAAGAATGGTGTAGGTTAGCCTGAAATGGTGGTCACCATATCTTGTAATAACTCAATGAAGTTATCAAGAATATCTCTAGACAAAGGTGTCAATTATCAATTAAGGAATATCAGATGAGTGCAAAATTTTTTGGTCTTTCCATCACATGAGAGCCTTAATTGTTTTTAATTTTTTGTTCTTTTTAGGTTTAGCACTAAACATATTCAATGCTTGTTACATTCTTATTCTAAAAAGGATTCCAAAATGTTTTAACTATATATTTTTGAATTGTAATGTCTTATTTAAAATACCTTTACCTACTTATTTATGCATATAATGTGTCTATTCATGTAAATGATTTCTCTTTTGGTTTGCAAATTTTTGAGTTAGATGAATATTTGATAATTTACCAAGCTGAAATATAGTATTTTAGGTTTGCTTTTCTGTGAGATTTGTTTGGTAAACTTGGTACTTTGTGTAGTATTGATGGAATTATACAAAAACTGGTTTTCATTGGATCTTTTTTAGATTTAGGACATCTGGTTTTTGTAAATTGTTACCATATAGTTTGGGTCATGATGATGTTAGAAACTTGTGTATTCATGTAGATGATTTCTTTATTGGATTACAAAATTTTGAGTTTCATGAATTGTTGATAATTTATGAAGTTGAAATACAGTATTTTAGGACTAGTTTTCTATGAAATTTGTTTAGTAATCTTGGTACTCTGTATAGTATTGATGGAATTATATGTAAACTGGTTTTAATTGGATATTTCTTAGATTTAAGGAATTTGGTTTGTGTAAATTGCTATCATATAATTTGGTTGAAGATGATGTTAGAAACTTGTTTATTTTATATCATCATTTTTTAATGTATTTTTAGTTTGTCTGTTATATTGTGGATTTGATTGAGCAAGGTCTGATATGAATATAGAATATGAAGTTAGATAAACTATTTGGTTGTTGTTCAATGTTAATGGACATGTTGTTGTAAAATGGTTTTAAAGTTTTTAGCGACTTAATGGAGATAATCTGAGAGAAAAATAGTAAAGTTGTATCAGTCCAATTATGAATTATAGAGTTGTCTTTGGATAAAAGTAAATGCGGGTATGTTTTGATTGATAGTAATGGTAGGTAAGTTATGATTGTCAAGTATGTTTTGTTAATTTTTGTAGGGACGGAATATAAATTTTTAATTTTTTTTAAAATTATTAGATATATAAGTGCAATAAAATTTGTCACTGAATTTATTAGAAAGCTTTAAATAGCTCTACAAGACCTTTGGTGTTTTTGAAATTTATTGTTGTTACCCTAATTTTCTTGTGCATACAAATTTGGCTGATATCTATCCCAAGGTCTCTACTTTTATTCCGCTAAACATCCCTAAAATTTTCATGAAATTGTGCCTTCTCTTCTGGCCTCTACAATTTGTTTTATTCCCTGGTCTATAGTTTAAATATTTGAAAAAAGTAGTTGTTGCCAAGAGGTAACCCTACAAACCCTAGCCTTCATTCTATTTTCATGTTACTTGATCAGCCACTTATAATTCCTCAATACCCATGTGCCTAATTCTTCCTTCGGTCACCAATTATCCTATTCTTCTGGTGGTTACCTTTTCCTCTCAGCGAACTGGCGACTACAGTGTTTCTCCTAGTCACGAAATAAAATGGTAGTGCCCTAAAGTATTCAGTGACTCTACGGATTTCTTTTAGTCAGGCATTCGCTAACTAAAACCCTAGGTTGGACTTTTGGTTTAGCAATTCTATGAATGCCTTGTTCACGTATTCTTGATACTTAATCAAGGTTAAGAATTCTATTTAGCGACTGAGTGAATTTCCTTTGGCCGCACATTCGCTAACACTTCCAGGGTTAAGTGATTTAAGTGGGGTCCCAGTTGATGAGATCAACGGTTGTCATAAGATCTCATAGGGTCTATCAAAGGCTTGCAATCTTACGACAACCATCGATCTTCCCTTCTATGAAGCACTCCAAAGTTCAGTGGGTCCACTGCTAGGTGTATGCAGTTGGCATTTTCTAATTGGTCCACATGTGAATGATTCATTTCTTGTCAGTGGGATTGGGTTCTTTCGACAGTTAGAGGTTTTGATATTCATCAGAAAATCAATGGTTATCGTATCTTCGCAAGGGTTGTGTCAGAGGTATGAGATCTTCAGATGACCGTCGATCTTTCTTTTTGTCAGGGGTTCATTAGTGGGTCCTCATTCGCTGATGTGCTTGAGTATGATTGGTCCACGTGGTGATGATGGGGTTAGTAGTGGGTCCATTTGTCAAAGGGGTCCTAGTTTAATAAAGATCTACGGCAGCTGTATGATCTAAAAGAATATTCAGGGGCCTTGAGATCATGCGCCTACCATTGGATGGGAATCTTGTCTTCAGTAGGTCTGATGTCAGAGAAGTGCCAAGGTGTATGCCTACAAAGTAGTGAAGGGTGAATAAAAGGTTGACAAATGGCAAAATGGGCCTAGGGTTAGTAAGACATTCTATGATTCAGTAACTAAGGGTTATCTTCTTGTTCACCAGAGTTAACCGGGTTGAGCTAAAGTATTGAATGATTCTATGACTGAAGGAAAATTGGAACCCGAGGTAAATGCTAAGTTAGTTTTGCAGTCAAGTGCTGAGCCCAAGTAAAAAGAAGGATCTAACGACTACATTTTAAAGTTTGATTAAAGTTTAAATATTAGTCGTCGATAGAAAATTTTAGCGCCACCTGTGACCATTTTATAATTTTTTTAAATTCAAATATCTAAAAATATAAGATTTCAATAGTTATGGCGAGCCCAAGCTGTAGGTAGGTAGATGGATCATGGTGGCTGGATTTTTATGGGTATAAACATGAAATGGACATGCAAACATAAATATTTGATCAGATAGGATATTTTCATGTGCATTTATTGCCGAACTTGATAGAATTAGGGTTTGATCATTATATGAAAATCCATGTAACCCTAATTTAGATTTTTCGCTCCTTCCTGTGTGCATTAGAGGAGATGTATATAATGTTTTTTGAGAGCTTTAGAGCTAGGAGTTGACATTTTTTAAAGAAGAAAAGTCTCTTTTCTTAGAAGGCTATTTGTGACATTTTTTTGTCCTCTAGTTTTCTACATTCTGTAACCTCCCATTGGTAAATTCAGATATTGAAGATATTTTGTGACATTTTCTCATGTCCCTATGCCTTCTTGTGTGAGTTATCTCTTAATGAATTCAGTATTTACATGCTTTTCAGTGATATGTTAGGATTTTTGATCCCTCTTTCTTTCTGCAATTTTTTGTATCAGTGTGGTTGATTTGATGTGAATGCTTTTGTGGGTATACTTCAACCCCTTAACTATCTTGTCTCATTCCTATACCAAGTTGCAGAGGTGAATGTTTGTTTAAAGGTCATAGATTGTTGTCTAACTCCAAATAGTGTTATTATTTGTGAAAGAATCTCTTTCTTTCCCTGAATACCCTCTTTATTTGTAGACCCTTCTATGAAATATTTATGCAATCCTATTCAGTAAGTTGCGACCTCTTAGACCTAAGTTTGTGCATTGAATCCATCTTTTATACTGCAATTCATACCCTAATTTTGGAGTATCACCTAGTAGGTAGTTTTCTTTCACTCTTTTCCCTTTCAAGCATTCCTTGTATCCCTTTCCCTTAGAAGTTTTACTTTTCATGTCAAGAAGCAAATTAGGGTGATTATCCAAGAGGAACAAGCCTAGAATCTGGAGGTCTCATCTCAGTTAGCATAGGTCCCACAACTTGGAGATGATTCCCATGTTATACTAGGTTATCAAGACCAAGAGAGCTTGAAACAAGGGTGAAAACTTAGTGTATAACAATTTTGGCATGCCTAGTGGGACTACAAAAGAAATTCTTGTTGAAGATTATGTTATCTCTGATATACAGATTGCATAATATAAACTTTTAGAAGTTGTTCTATCAAGTATATCTGGTGACTCCACTGATTTCAAAGATCCATGGCAAGCTTGTTCAAGGTTTATTCAAGGTTTATGAGAAAGAGTGAGACTAGGAGCTCAAAGCCTACTACATTTTCAGAGTTTCCCTCAAAAAGAAGTTACAAGGGTAGGTCAACTCAAAGAACATCTCCTAGAAGGAGAGTTCAGTCTACACCACCAGATACCTTAGAAAGGAGACATTTTCCCTTTCATTCTAGAAGAGGAGGTGGATCTCTAACCAGAGATCTAGAGGAAGATTCAAGTCTAGCATCAAATAAAGCCCATATAGTTGTCAATCTTTAGATCATAGCCCCTACAATGGCAAGATAGTTTGCTTTTGCACCTTTCAATCAGGGAAGTCCATTAGCCTTTGCTCAACATCATGATGTGCCCTTGGTGGCACTAAAGAGCTTACCTGATTTCACAGGTGAAGGGAAAACAACTGCTTTTGAGCACATAAGAGATGTGAACACCATCTGCAACATACACAACATAACTCAAGAGGATGTGGCCACAAAATTATTAGTAGCCTCTCTAAAAGGTAAGGCTCTTGAATGGTTTAGAACTCTAACTATTGTTTCTGTTACTTCATGGGATGAGTTAGGAGATGCATTAAGTAAGCATTTTGAGGATAAATCAGATAACTTGTCTCTGGTAGAGAAGTTAACAACCATTAAGAGAGACCCTCAAGAGCAAATGATAGATTACAATAGTAGATTCCTCAAAACATGGAATAGAATTCTAGTTTCTATGAGACCATCAACTGACCATGCTTTCCTTTACTACTTGCAAATCTTGAATGGTCAAATTTTTGTCATGATCCAATCTATGGGCGGTACTTCTTTACCCCAAGCCTTTGACATAGCTGTCAGGGCTGAGAACTATTTAATCTAGGTAGGCATGATTGCTAGAAGGCCACCAATGCTCATCTTCCCTAGCCTTCAACCCATTGCACCTGCACAAGTACCCCCATTTACTCCTATTCCCACCATATTAGCACCTCAAGCTAGTACTATTGGCCACGAGCTAACAACAAGTTTCTCTTAAGAGTTACAAGAGATAAAGAATAGCCAACAGAGCAGTCAGCAAGAGATGACAAACTTTTTTCAGACCTTAACTAAAGAGGTCACAAATTTGAAGAGGCAAGGTCAAGGAATCATATCACCCTTGTAGCCACAAGGCCAAGGTCCTAATCAACAATATCAAAATCAAGGACAACCTTATCAACAAAATAGGCCACCATACCAAGGAGGGTATCAAGGACAAAGGAAAAGTTTTAATTAGAGACCATTCTAACCATATAACCCTGCACCTCTAAATTCTACAAATCCAGTGAGGGATATGGTTCCTAGTCAAAATAATATGGCTATGGATAATGAATGGTGTTTTCCTTGTAATCAGCCTCATAATCAGGATACATGTTCAAATGGATGGATGAACAAAGCTCTGATGGTTCAAAATGCCTCACATGCTCAATCAAAGGCTTCATCCAGTGGCTCGGTGCCTCAATAAGAATCACAAGAGCATGAGACTACTCTTTTCAATTGGGAGCAACCAGACTTCAATGGAGTCAATGATGAGGTTGCCTTTGTTGCCTACACAAGAGCAAAGAGAAGAGCTCAAGACATGGAGCGAGCAGATTCCAGTGCCAAAGCTACTACATCAGCAGAACCAGTGAACAAGCTACTCCCATCACACCTAAGGAGATTTTTGCCATTACAAGTAAAGAGGTTCAGACTTTCAAAGAAGTGGATCCCATCATAGTGAAAGCACAACAAAGAGTACACACTATGACACCTTTCAATATTGTAGACAACATGAAGAAGGTGAATGTCACCATGTCCATGTGGGACTCTTTGGCTCTTCCAGGATAGCCTGAGATTTTAAAGAAGGCCACGACTAAAGTAGAAACTCCTCAACCTAAAAAAGAAGCTACAAAGCTAGTGTTGGTTAACATTGATCAAGAAAAGGAGGCTCCAATTAGCAACTCCAAGGCCAATGCCACACAAGGTAGGAATTCAAAACCACCTCCCTTTTATGTATCTCTAATGATTGGAAAATCTTTAGTGCATAATTGAAACCATGCAATGGGAGATTCAATGAAGACAAGGGCAAGAATGCCAATATCCTCAAGAATCAAGAATGAAAATGTAATGCAATGCTATGCTAGAAATGGAAATGCAAGCTAAGCTATGAAAGGAAATATGCAAGTGTTACAACCCAAACTAATTAATCTATGTGAGCTAATCTAGAGCATAGAAATGAAGCTAATCTAAGAAAGCATAAATATGAAGCTAAGCTAAGAATGCAAGAATGAGATGTAGAATGCAAGAATGAGATGTAGATGCTAAGAATGCTCCAAATCTCTAAAAGCTCCAAAGTGACCTAGAAACCCTGCAGCATAAAGTTAGCATAAAAAGTTGGGGATCTAGAATGAAGAAGAGAGCTCTTCTTTTATAGGAAATGAGGAGAAATGGACCATGGAGATTAAGAGGCAAAAGATTTAATCAACAGTGGAGCTTAAAAGAGGAGCAATCCATGTGCACAAGTATCCTCCAATAGGAAAAGAAGAGTTGACTTTTGTGTCCATATGAGACAAAAAGTGCTTTTTTTTTAATAAAATAAGAATAATGCTTTATTTGTGCAACTTAGGATAAGAGAAAAAGTGGGGGCTTTTATTTAATAAAAGGGGAGGAAATATTCCTTTTAATTAAATAAAGACTTGTGATAAGATGGTTAGACCATAGAAAATAATCAAATAAATGATAGAGCTAGGATTTGATCAAGAATAAGCAATTTATGATTTAGCAAAAGAGGCTAATAGTCTAGGTGATCATTTTTGGGTGTATACATTTGCCCCTTTTTGAATAATGTGTGATCGATCTGGGAACACATGCAGTCAAAGAATGAAGTTGAAATGTGAGATCAATTTGGGATCAAAAAGCAACTTAGATCAGCCAAGAAAGCAAGAGATAGCCAAGAAGGCAAGCAAATAGTGATCTGACTCCAAAGAATGAAGTGCAGAGAGATAGAAAATCCTACATGGTCAGCCTGGTAGCGACAGTACTGAACACTTAGGAAAGAGATAGCCAATAAGATATGATGTGTCTTCCCCCTCAGGATTGAAAGTGAAATCCAGGTGGAGGGAATGTAGAAGCAAGAGAAACATGATCAAATCACTAGAAATCATAATCGAAGAAAGAGAATAGAATAACCATCAAGCAATGAGGGTATGTCCCACACATGAGACACGGGGCATGAACCTATCAGTCCCTCAACTCGTAAACACCACGGAGGGGGATTTGAACTTGGGATTTGAAAGTGAATGAAAGACTGGAAATTGAGAGAGATGGGGATGAAGAGGTGAAGAATGCCCCAGCGAAGATCGAAGGATTAGGCCTCAAAAAGTTAACCAACTCCATGGAAGAAGGAAAAAGATGAGTTGGGTGATCAAGGTGAACTCAAATTTTGGTTTGGATCTTGAAATGAAAGGAAAATGATGTGATATGAAAGACAAGAAGTGAAAGACATGATCAGGAAGAAGCAAAAGGTGAGCGCAGTTGATTAACAAGTCCATGAAAGATAAAGGAGAGGCCTCTCCATATGCAAGATGAAAAACTAACTAACATGAACTTAAGAATGCAAGCTACATGAAAAGTGGTTTACTTGCAAGCTCACAAAGCCAATAGACATCTAATATTCATCATTGAGCGTTATTGGTAGCATCACAAGATCATACAATACACACTAGCATAACTATGTGGATCTGAATATGATCTATATCAGATAGAAATGTGGAAATCTCACCTAAGCATCAAAGACATGTAGGTCAAGATGACTAGTGCAGTGAGATTACCTAAGTTTGATATAGCAAGATTATGCTCGCATTGAGACATAAGAAAGTCAAGATGACTATAAGCATGCACTTGCGAAACAGTCAAGGATAATACCTTGTAGGTCCATAGTGTCAAGTAAGACCAGCATAAATGCTCATGACAGTTAGGACCAACAAAATATACCCACAAGCAGAAAAAACAATAAAACATGTTCTCATTCCCTCAGTCTTCTAGCTATGCGTCATCGAAAACTTCTCAGGGAGAGACCACTCATCAAAGAAATCCTCATAGACAGCACACAAAGAAAAATAAAGCCAATATATCTCAAGCGAGTGGATTGTTTAAGTGCGTGTGTGTAGGTCATAGAGTCAAACTTTGAGTATCGCATCTGCCAGTGAGAAATATCATATCATACTAGACTGTAGGGTAGGACATCTGATAAGTGTTGAGAAACACTCGATGCAAGAGTAGTGTTGAAAAACACAATTGGGGGTGGTGTTGAAAAACACTATTTGCGAGATGCCTAAGAAACCCAGATGCACAAAGAGACCCAAGATAAGCTTAAAACAACATATGCCCCCTAGACTAAGATTGATAGACATAGGTGCAGAGGGTCTCAAGCAGTGCCTGTTTCTAGGTTTTCACCACTTCATAGATTTTTTTGCAATTTTTATAATTTTTTTTTGTATTTTTGCTACCAAGGCACCTGTTTCCAGGTTTTCACCAAGGCACTTTTTCAATTTTTTCAATTTTTTCAATTTTTTTGATTTTTTTGGGTGAGACATCAAAGCACCTATTGCTAGGTTTTCACTAGGATGCTCATTTTTTCAGTACTTTTTATGATTTTTAAGATTTTTTCAGCATCATATATGAATTTTTTTGGTATTTTTTCAGGATCATAAAATATGTACAAAGAATTCCCCAGACAAAAATGGGCATCAAGAATCTACTTCCTCTGATGTAGCAAACTGATAGGCCCCAGGCCTAGATGCTACAACTGTGATGATAGGAGGTCTCAACCAGTTTGACCAATAATAACCAGCCCTAAGCAATGTCTGAGCTAGCGAAGGATCATTAGAATGTGATCCACATATGCCATCGTGGATTTCAGCTAGCTCTTTTTCTGACTCCTCTATTTCTAGACACTTAAGGATAGTTCCATCTAGACCCTTCCTATACAAGTCACCAGAGACAAAGCCAAAGTGTAAGGGATGGTGA
Source organism: Chamaecyparis obtusa (assembly GCA_027943335.1). Lineage (NCBI taxonomy): Eukaryota > Viridiplantae > Streptophyta > Pinopsida > Cupressales > Cupressaceae > Chamaecyparis > Chamaecyparis obtusa. Next base: position 262,024 of record BSBK01009311.1, on the reverse strand, counting down.
AAGGAATGGCGTGGTTGATTTGCAAGAGGAATATGAGGTGGAAGATATGAAAAGATGGTAGGATTGTAAGATTTGTGAGTAGGATAGCGTAATTCATCCACCAAGAACTTGAAGCAAAATTTATGCTTTTTCATTTGTAAGATGGATGTTGAAGTAACCAAGGCATTACCAACTTTGTTCTTAGCTCTAGGAATGGGCTGAAGTATAATAGATATGAGATCATGCTTGAAGTAGTGCATCATTTTTTTGTAGAGAATCAGCTTGTCATCTTTTATTTGAGAATCATTATTTTTGAGCAGATTTTTATTTTTACTTTTCTTAGGTTTGGATACCGCCACAATGTCATTTTTTCCATCCAACCATTGTTCTTTTCTTTTGACTTGATGACTGTGATACTTGATTGCTGATTCAATCTTTTTTGTTGCTAGTTCTTTGGTGGAAGAAGTAATAGGTGTTGATGTGAGATGAAATGAAGTGACTGGTTCAATATTATTTATGTGAAGGATGTCATCTCTAGTGACATGAGAGGTTGAGCCTATAGGGTAAGATCCAATAGTAGCTAGATCTAGACTTGTCATAGAAGAACCAATGTGGTCCACTAGGGCAATATGAGGAACAAACTCATCAGACCCCACACAAGACCCATCAACCACATCGGGATGGTTACTACAAGAATGAACCATATCAACATCCATATCATCAGTAGATATACATTCTTCTCCCCAAAGGAGTGAAGTAGAAGGAAGATCATCTCCCATTTGAGCCATAGTGTGTAGCGGTGACTCATCTGTATTTGTGTCTGAATTACTGAGCATGGGAGTATTTCTAGAATCCTCTCTATAGATCCACTCTTGAATAGCTTGTTCTTCTCTTTCTACTTCTAAAGGAACAGATGAAGGAACAAAGGTATCAAAGATCACCATTGCAGAAGTGGAAGGCTTCATCTGATCAGAAGGTCTCCCATATGACCTAGGAGAAATAGGTATAGAAGCAAAGGAACCCAGTGTATATTCACCCATACCAAGGCTCATCATCTTAAGTGATTTCTTAGCAGTAGCTAGAGACATACTAGGATCAACAAAAGGTTCATTATGAGGAACAAATTTTTCAGTAGCAGCAAGAGCATTGATAGCAATAGTATGGTCTCTAGGAATCACAACCTCAGTGCCATTGTATGGAAATTTGACGCACTGATGATAAGTGGAAGGAACAACCTACATGTCATGGATCCAAGGATGACCCAAAAGAATGTTATATGCGAGTGGGATGTCCAATACTTGGAAGCTAATATCTTTTGTGACAGGGCCCACTCGGACAGGTAGCATGACAAGACCTTTGGAAGATCTTTCCACTTCATCATAAGCTTTTATAGTAATCTTCTTTTTAGAATCCATAGCGAATTCTGACAAACCCAATTGTTGTATGACATTGAAAGAAACAATATTTAACCCTGCACCATTGTCTATCAGGACTCAGCAGACTCGGGTATTGTAGACTAGAACTTCAATGTGTAAAGCTAGATTATGTGGGTGAGCAATAGATATGTCATCTTTTGCAGAAAAGGAGAGAGATAGAGGAGATGAAATGTGGTTGACCATAGCCTAAAATTGATTCAGATCAATTTCATTGGGAACATGTGTTGTACGTAGAGCCTCATCAAGAATCTCTCTATGCGAAGAGGATAACCGAAGCAACTTAAGGATAGATATCTATGCTGGTGTCTTTTGCAAATGTTGGACAAGATCATAGCTAGGGGTGGCTGAAGGAGCCACTTGTTTGGAAGGCAAAGCTTGCTTGGGATCTTCCGTAGTTTTAAGGACAATCTTGGCTTGCCCCCTAGTAACAGCATTTAGTGTCTCACTTTGGGAAGATGAACTGCCACGTGTTTGCAAGACTAACTTTGGCTTACCATGATTGGTGTTATTATCATCTTGAGACCTCATCATTAGAACACTCTCAATGGGCTCTACCATGTTAATCACAAGAGTATTAGAAGGATACGTGTAATTGATCTTTGCATCATGATTCTTCTTATGTGTTTGAGAGGTTTCCCCCTTATCATGCTTAGGTAGAGGATCTTTGAAAGCTGTGTGATCAAAATTTTTAGTTAAGCCATCAGTGGAGATTGTGTCATTCTTAATAAGATCCTGAATATCATCTTTAAGCCTAAAACAATTGTCTATTAGATGTCCCTTGGTTCTGTGATAATGGCAGTAATGATCTTCTCTCCACCAATCAGGCTTATTTATCAGATCCCAGTTACCAGGTTTATTAGGAAGTGTAAGATATCCATTGTCAACCAAAGTCTTAAGGATCACATCGTAAGGTTCTGCCAACTTGGTATAGACTTGCTTTCAAAATGACTTCTTAGGCTTATCTGCATATTGAGGTTTAGGAGCATTATGAGTGTTGCTAGCTTCTTGTTGTTTTGCTACATAGATAGCATTGGAGAGATTGAAAGCGAGCTCTTTAACTTTAGGAGCATCAACAACCCCATCATTAACAACATACTTGTTCTTATTATAAGGTTTGTTCTTGTCTTTACCATTGCCTTTAGCATCTTTATTAATAACAATATCCCCTTTTCTTTTAGCTACATCCTCAATCTGATATGCACTTTCAACCACGTCATGGAAGGAGGAGAACAGTTGCTTCCTTAGATCATAAAATAGCTCAGGCACAAGTGTGTTGACGAAAATGTCAATCTTTTCTCTTTCGAGTAGCTGACGAGGATATCAAGAATACAATGACCTCCAACATTGTAAGTAAGTTGCAAATGGCTCACCTTGATGTTGTCTTAGATTACCAAGATCTATCACAGTGACAGGTTGTTGGATGTTGTAAGAGTACTGCTAGGTAAATCGCTGAGCTAACTCATCAAAATTCTTAAGCGGTGGTGTCAATTTTGCAAACCATTCCAAAGCTTGGCCTCTTAAGCTTCGAGGGAATAAGCGTAGGAGATATGTGTCTTCATGAAGAAAGTCCATACTAAGAGCATAAAAATGACGCACATGGTCATGAGGGTCACCATTTCCATCATACTTATCATATTTAGGAACCTCAATATCCTTAGGAAATGGGACCATGTATAGATCTTTATCAAAAGGAAGAGCACAAATTGATTCTACAAAAGAGACCTTTGGAGGCTCTCTTTCTAATGCCATTTGGGTAAGGCGTTGATTTGTCTGACATAATTCTTCTTGAAGGACTTCCAATTTAGTTGGTACTCTTTGTTGGACAATTTTTCTGACATCATAGCCAGGAGGAAGCTTGTATCCTCTAGAAGTCATATATTGAAAATATTGATCGCCATTATGCTCTAAAAGCTTATGCATCATTCGTTGGAAATCCACATCTTGTTCACATCTCATAAGATCCTCACTAGAAATCTCATCATTAGCCTCTGCCTCATGTTGAGAGGGAGGAGGTCTAGGTGGTGAAGAAGGCATAGCAAAAGTTGGCCTTGGAGGAGATCTTGGTGGCGTGTTGTTGTCATTGTTACCATTGTTAAAAAGAGGTCTATGCTCATGATTACTAGTCTCAGGTTGCTCATGAAATGTCCCTCTATAAGACATGCACCTAGTAGCATCCATCCTTTGTTGATTGTGTTCTTTGTCTAAGCATGCTTGATTATCCTTACGCTCAAAGTGTTCTTGCAAGAGTTGAAACTTTTCTTGTTCAGTCAAAGTGAGTGAGGCACTGTCTGTGTTTTTGAGGGTCTTGAATGCGGAAAAGAGGAAACCTCCTTTATACCACGATGTAGCCTTAAAATTCTCAGATTGGTTAGAACTAGAACTATTCTTGCTAATGGGTTCTTTTGAACATCTAGTTGGAGAAGGTAATTGTGTATAATTGAACGGAGGATGACTCTCCTGCTCAAATTGAGACTGAGTTGTAATCGGCATGAAAAGAGATGTTGGTTGACTAATAGAATGAGACAAAGTTTCTTAGATTTGAGATAAGCAAAGCTAATAAAGATCACTTGTCAAAGTAGAACAATAGAGAGATGGATCATCAAAAGTGCTCAAGCACTTACAGCAATCAATTGACTAAAGCTGAGCAATGAGCAAGAAGCTCAATAAGCAAGTAGCTAGAGAGGTAACCGTGATGCGACAAGTGATCAAGAGTAGCATTCGTTAAACTCAAACCCAATAGTTTTAGCTCATTTGTTTCAGTCTAGAACAAATCTAAGCATGTAGGCAACAAGCCAGCTTCAAGTAAGAACAGAAAAGGACACTCTACAGTAGGTTAAAGTGCAAGTTTAGCAACTCTGAATTGTAGCAATGACAGGATAGTAGAAATGACTCAGGATTCTTGGTTGAGGGTATGCAAGGATACTTCAATATCATATGACTCTTGACTAGTGAATGTGAAAAACTCAGTTTTGAAGCGCTTGGACCAAATTTGTAGATTGAACAGTGCAATTTCTCAGTTTGACAAGCAGTAGCAATAGATAAAAGACAGGTTTGCAAACAGTATGGGATCAAACATGTCATAGAACACTTGAAACAAGGGAAAAAGCAACCTTGCCAAGACAAGCACTTGTGATATCAAAATAGGGAACCTTATGAATGCTACCGTTTGTTTGAATGTTGAGAACATTTACATTGGTATAGCACAATCGAAGACAATTCAAGCAATTACTACCTAGAAGGACAAGGCTCATTACTTAATAACTTGGCCCACAAATTGATGCTCCCTTGCCTCACACCAAGTGGTTGCCCACAAGAGATATTGGCATTGTCATGGAAGTGTCAAAAACACAACCAAAGGAACACATATGGTGAGTGTCTTGGGGTGATCTGGGTAAGTCCACTTGGATCAATCCTTGCACCAAGAAGCTAAGCGACTAAAATAGGGTGGCCTCTATCTAATGGTTCTTTGTAAGGGTTTCCGTTCATAGCACCCCTCTTGCTCCTCATAAAGGACTAGGACCTCGCGGCCTCAAGAGTACCTTAAGCATTCTTTCCTGATGCTTTCCCCATGGCTGCAATCCCATGAGCTACTCACATCAAGCAAAGATAAGTGTTATGTCTACCAAGGTTTTATGTCCTTGATAGCCTTGAGATTCAAGTGAGTTGGAATCACTCGCCACCAAGAAAAATGATGACAAGGTTGTCCCCACTTGGGTTGTTCCTCTTGATTGCTCAAAAGCAGACCCGCTAAAGGATCCTTATACTAAACAAAAAGTGGATTAACTCTTGAGGTTCAAAGTTTTTGGTTCACCACAAGGGTGAAGAGCATATTCCCCTATCTCAAGAATCTCTCCCAAACACACCAAGCAAAGATTCAATTACCCCCTTGCTTTCAAAATCCCAAGATGGATCAAGATTTCTATTTCACCACAAAGGTGAAGAGCATACTCTCCTACCACCTCAAAATTTCTACAACAAGGTATTAAGTGCCTATGAAAGGAAACAACTAGTATATGCCGCACTTAATAAAGAAAGTAATTAAACAAGCACTTGATTTGGTTTTTATGCTTAGGGCAGCCCTGCAAAAACTATTAGTAGCCCTCTTTGACATGCAATTTTAGAAAATTTCAAGCAAGAAGCACCTACAACCACAACTTGTTAGACCAACAAGAGTTAGGAGAATCAAAATCCAAAATCTAACAATGATTAGTACATGAAAAAATTAGATAATGTGAAAAAATAACTGATCAAATGATAAAAATTGAAAATTAAACCATCATGGTTGGATTAGGCTTGGAAAGACCTTTCCAATGATATATCACACTTAAACTTTTGATACCATTTGCAAAATTTCAAAAAAAATGGGCACCCGTTTTCCAGAGTCGCACGGATTTGAAAATGCTAAAATTTTCAAAAAAATTCAAAAAGTTAGCTAAGAACCTAAAACTTGCAAGATAGATAAAATAGCTCAAAAATAGCTCACTACCAAGTACAAACACCAGTATCACGCGATACTTCACACTATACTGGGGTGATACTTATCAGTCTGCAAGTATATTTCGCCCAACACCAGGCGATACTTCACCTGAGACCAGGTGATATACTCTACTATAGCTAGGCCATACTTCTGACAGGCAAAGTATCACACGCACATACAGAGGTATATCGCACAATACTTTTGGAAAGTATCGCGCAACAGTCTGAGACAAAAAAATAGAGACTAAAAATTAAGCTAAAAACTTGCCGAAAAATTGACGAAAATGCAAAATTTAAAGGACAAAGTCTATCTACTCTGCCCCACGGTGGGTGCAAAAAATGTGTGCTATAAATGTGTCACACTTCTATGGATCATTACATGCAAGGAAACTCAAGAATGAGCCCTCACAAATTGATCCATAGCTCCCTAGGCATGGAGTGCAAGGGCTTTTAAGAATGCTCTCAGCTAGAGCTATTTAGCCTATAACCTTGCTAGTAAACCATGCAATGGGAGATTCAATGAAGACAAGGGAAAGAATGCCAATATCCTCAAGAATTAAGAATGAAAATGCAATGCAATGTTATGCTAGAAATGGAAATGCAAGCTAAGCTATGAAAGGAAATATGCAAGTGTTACAACCCAAGCTAATTAATCTATGTGAGCTAATCTAGAGCATAGAAATGAAGCTAATCTAAGAAAGCATAAATATGAAGCTAAGCTAAGAATGCAAGAATGAGATGTAGATGCTAAGAATGCTCCAAATCTCTAAAAGCTCCAAAGTGACCTAGAAAACTTGCAGCATAAAGTTAGCATAAAAAGTTGGGGATCTAGAATGAAGAAGAGAGCTCTTTTTTTATAGGAAATGAGGAGAAATGGACCATGGAGATTAAGAGGCAAAAGATTTAATCAATGGTGGAGCTTAAAAGAGGAGCAATCCATGTGCACAAGTATCCTCCAATAGGAAAATAAGAGTTGACTTTTGTGTCCATATGAGACAAAAAGTACTTTTTTTTTAATAAAATAAGAATAATGCTTTATTTGTGCAACTTAGGATAAGAGAAAAAGTGGGGGCTTTTTATTTAATAAAAGGGGAGGAAATATTCCTTTTAATTAAATAAAGACTTAGGATAAGATGGTTAGACCATAGAAAATAATTGAATAAATAATAGAGCTAGGATTTGATCAAGAATAAGCAATTTATGATTTAGCAAAAGGGGCTAATAGTCTAGGTGACCATTTTTGGGTGTATACATATATCACTTATGAGTTGTGCCCAATCAATATAAATATTATTTGTACCTATAGATTGCACAAGGAAAAACCACCATTCTTCAAAATTTAGGGCTTGTTGACTCTCTCTGATTCTATGCAGAAGTACTAGAATATCAACAATCTATTTTTTAAATTTGTTCCATATAGGATTTTTGGTAACTTTGAACTGGCTGCTCTAATGGTTTCAAACCATCTATTTGAAATTATAGCTCACCATTGTGACCTTTTAAAGGTAAAATTTGACACTGACAAAGAGAAATTTCATTCTGAATATTGTTCTCTTGAAGGTAAAACAAAGTACTTTTATATTGATTCTCTATTCAAACAAATGACTACTTCATTGTTTTCTTTCTTTATTTCTCTAGTGTGTGGATCAAATCTTTGAATGCATTCCATAATTAGTTCCAGTACCTGAATAGCAATTGAAAATCCTACAGCTTCTATTAATCCACTATCAATGAGCCTTTGTGTAATGGGATGAGCTGGTTTTGATTTAATCCTTCTGTACAGATCATTTAAATTGTAAAAATAAAGGTTTATATCTATGATTTCTTTCCATCCATTTTCTATTGCATCGAGATGATCATAACTATTTATTTTGCTAGCCACTTCGTACAGGATTATACATTAATAGCCATTTTCTCTTCAAGATATATGCAATTCAAACAATCAAATGATAGATACTACAAGTTTATTAATTTTATATCATAATTCAATCGACATAAAACACATAAAAGGTAAAATGAATTAATGTTCTTATTGTTTTCAATAATTATTCTTTTCACTTGCAGTTATCATCAGCATATCTATTTAAAATAGGAAATATTAGTAAAGACGGTGCATAAAATGGTATATGGCTTGAATTTCTTTTATATTGATTAATGTGTTTTTCCAACAACTATCAAAGCAATACATTTTTTAAGAATCATTAATTGATTATGATGTCATGCCCACTAAATATTCTCGTAGAGACAAAGAACTTTAAAATAAAATTCACATTTACCTCTCGCTAACAACTAAATCTAAAAGCATTGTGTATGTTTAAAAAATTGAGTCATCTAAAATAATTATCAGATTTAGTTGTTCTTGACTTCTAAATCTTAATTTTCTATTAGCTAAAACCCTACCGAACAAAAAATAAAAAAAATCACAAACATCTCCATAGTGGCAGCTTTTCACACATTCTCTGATTTTTTTTGCAGGTTACAAGGTTCATTCAGAGATAATGAGAAAAGAGTACACTACCCAATTACAAGTTTCTTATGATATATTGAATTAAGTTGTTCATGGCTACTAAATACAAAATTAATTATTTTGAGTTCTTGGTAGGGTTTTTTTTAATTTTTAAATGTTAACTATGTACACACTAAATAGTGCACTTCTCTAAGTCATTACTTCCAAGGGAATCCATGAATGGAAAACTTTGAGAATGTGACCTAGAGCTCCCTAGGCATGGATTCACAAGGATGTTGATAGTGCTCTTAGCTAGAGCTATTGAAGCATGCAACCTTGCTAGTAAACCACACCATTGAAGATTCAAATAGACAAGGGCAAGAATGCCAATATCCTCAAGAATCAAGAATGGAAATGCAATGCAATTATGCTAAGAATGAAGATGCAAACTAAGCTATGAAAGGAAAGTATTACAAACCCTTGCTAATAAAGCTATGTGAGCTAATCTAAAGCATAAAAGGAACTAAGCTAGATGCCATGAAATCTTTGATGCAATAAAAAAACTAGAATGCAAGAAATGATCTCCAAAATCTCCAAAGTCTCCAAGAAATCCTACAACATAATATTAGCATAAAAAGTTAGGATCTAAGAATGAGAAAAGAGCTCTCCTTTTAAAAGAATTGAAAAGGAATGGACCATGGAGATTAAGAGGAAAAAGATTTAATCAAGGGTGGAGCTTGAAAGAGGACCTATCCATGTGCACAAATATCCTCCAATGAGAAAATAAGAGTTGAGTTTTGTGTCCATATGAGACAAAAAATAATTTTTCTTCTTTTTATAAAATAAGAATAATGCATTATTTGTGCAACTTAGGATAAGAGAAAGAGTGGGGGCTTTTTATTTATTAAAGGGGAGGAAATTCCTTTTAAATAAATAAAGACTTAGGATAAAATGGTTAGCCCATAGAATAATTGAATAAATGATAAAATAGGATTTGATCAAGGAAATTGATATAATTGGAAAAATGTTGATTTTTGAAAATATTGTTTCAGGGATTTGATAAATTGCTGAATGGGGACCCAAAGTCTAGGTGACCATTTTAGGGTGCATACATTTTCCCCTCTTTGACTAATGTGAGATCAATTTGGGATTACATGCAGTCAAGGAATGAAATTGAAATGTGAGATCGATTTGGGATCACAAAACAACCTAGATGTGTGTTCAATGGATGGGAACACATTAGGACAAGCATAAGCATAAGCTGACAAAGATAAGCTGAAAGATAAAACCAACACCTGTATAGCTAGGTGATAATCAAGTCTCAAATAAGAGATAAGAATATCAAGGTTTAAATGATAAGATGAATCAAGGATTAAAGCTGATAGGTACTGCCCCCTTAGAATTGAAATTGAAATCAGGTAGAGGAGAAACAAAAAATTGATAAACTTGATCAAGTCACTAGAAATCATAATCAAAGGTGAAAGATGATAGGATAACCATCAAGTAGTGAAGATATGCCCCAGTTTGACTAGGTTTGACTGAGAAAGATATAGGATAAAGATGAAGTCAAACCTCAGAGAGATGAAGTGAATGAAGATGAATGAAAGACTAGAAGGTTGAAAGAGATGGGGATGAAAAAATGAAGATGCCCCAACAAAGATTGAAGGATCAGGCCTCAAATGGTCAGCCAACTGCATAGAAAAGGGAGAAAAGTTTGAAATGTGATTTTTACTATCAAGATGAACTTGGATTTCAATTTCAATCCTGAAAATGGATCCAGGACGTCGAAATTAGCTAGGAGTGCAATTTTTGTGCAATTTTGAGGTGTTTTGAAAATTAGGTCAAAAAGTTAAAATGCTATAAAAGGGGGTAAAAAGGTCATTTTAAAAATCATTTGTCTTTTAGTGATTTGAGAATTTTGAGAGCTTAGATAGAGAAAATGGCCCAACAAGCAACGATTCTAGTTCACAGGCATCGATTTGAGTGCGCTCAGTTGCACAACCGGCCTCAGTAGTATGGTGCCTCGGTATGTTTTCAGAAAAACTCACCCTTGTAGGTCATTAATAAGCATTTATTTCAATTTAAAACATGTTTTTAATGTTTTTAAATTTTTTCAAATTTTAGCTGTATGAAATTTTGTACAATACTTATAAAGTATCACACTCTTTGATAATATCTATCGTGCGATAGTTCATGGGTCAAAATAGTATCACATGGGTATGTAATCTAGTACCGCATGATACCAGATGAACTATCACACTCAAAGATATTATCACACTGCTATTGAGGAAAGTACCACATGATACTTAATCAAAAAATAGTATCGCACAGTGTAAAAAAATGTGACATGTTTTAAATTTTGAGCACTATGACATGGGTCCAGACAATGTTTGATTTTAAGTTGTTTTGTATTGATTTTATACATCCATCATGATATGTTCTAACATCTGGTTTGGGTTAATGGCCTATAGGAGAACTTTCCTACACTCCTCATTAGAGCCCCAAGAGTGATCGGGCTACGGTGTGTATGGGATCTTGATGATCCGAGATAGGTAGACCTAAGGGAGATGGGCTTCGGTTACTTACTACAGATGCCCCACATTTAGGCAGATCATAGATTACTAATAGCATTGGCTAAGAGGTGGCATAGTGATCATAACACATTTCACTTGCCGACTGGAGAGGCTACCATTATCCTGGAGGATGTCTATCGGATCCTGCGAGTGCCTAGTCATGGAGATCCTGTAAATATAATCATGTTTATAGATAGTCATAGATGTAAAGTTTTCATATGATAGAAACTGACATGATTGTTTGTTGGCACATGTGTACTATGATCAGGATCCAACTAATGGACAACAAATCATGTAGGACATGTTCCAGGATGTCACCTTTGTTGATAGACAACTCAGCTGGGATCAGCTGATGGAGGAGTTCGGCAGGGATTTTCCATTTCCATGCATTGTATGTTCTATAGTAGCACAGGCCCATATTACTGACAGGAGTCAGAAGGGTTTTCCTCTTGGCTGGGGTAGGTTGGTAGAAGATCTAATAGCAGACCCACGGTGGATGGCATGGGGCCTAGCCATCCTAGCTGATATGTACCAGAAGCTCCATGAGATTGTATATCGGGAGAGTAGGACTTGGGCATGCAGTGCTATCCTAGCACATGTATGGGCATGGGAGCACATCACCATTGTGTGTCCACATGTGTAGCTGAGGGAGTGGAGACACCCCTACATCTATAGGTACATAGGGTTCCTATCACAGCCACATAGCGGGGATGTGACATATTACATGAGACTACTAGATGAGCTCACATCATTTCAATGGAGACCATACAGGGCTTGTGAGTAGTGGGGTGATTGGGAGGAGGAGCTAGGTTACATGCTATGTAGCCGACCACTGGTAGCTCAATATTCTGATATAGTAGAGCACTTTGTGATCACCCAGGTTTGGAGATAGTTCAGGTGACAGTAGAGGGTGCCTACCGAGACCACCACCTATGCTCAGGTTAGAGACAAGGAGGGATAGGGATGGATGCTGATGTTGGACTACCAGTAGGTAGTATAGGATACCATGGCTATATGGTAGATGCAAGTGTGGATGCGGCTTACAGGGTAGAGAAGTGGAGGCATCCATTCCCTAGATTTACTGTACCTGATGCACAGTCGACAGCATAGGGAGATGATGGAGATGACGGGGATGGAGGGGATAGAGGAGGGAGAGGGAGAGCTAGGGAGATAGGATAGAGCTCTTGATCAGGTGGCCAGAAGTGGTCATGAAAATAGAGTTTTGAGGATGAGGGGGATGACGCGGAGAGGCCATTGTGCAGATGGGTGGATGTTGGGCAGGATTAGCCTGTAGGGGGGAGGATCTCAGAGTAAGGATCCAGGTGCTAGACAAAAAGATGCAACAGTTGTGGATTACTATAGCCATGAGAGACTAGTAGCTGACTGATCTGAGAGTTGAGATCGAGCGGTGGGAGAGGGCAGCACAGGCTGATGCGGTAGAGATCCGGTGAGAGGTAACACGAGTTGCATATTATCATGGACTCTACATACAGGCTATACCTAAGGGTCAAAGAGCACTACTATACTCTCAAAGGGTAGGCATGTCAGACATGGTACCTGATACAGTGGTAGCACCACCTCCACCACCACCACAACCACCACCTCATGATGGGGCTAGCTAGAATTAGGTTTAGGTTGATATATGTATAGAGACATACCTTGGGGCATTATCCTGATTTTGGATCCCACATTGTATTTGCATCATGACATATATATATGATATTTACTGGATGTTTGATATATCTTGTGTACTTGTCCCACTTGTGATGGATGTTTTAGTTTTTATATTGTCTTGTCATATTGCTCAAAATATATGTTATATATGCTCATGTATAATCTCTCTCATAGATGTATGTTTAACTCTCATGTTTATGATGTGGACTCATGTTTCTGAAAATGATCTCTTTGATATAGATATGATGATAAGATTAACCCTTTGTGATGACAGGAAAATGAAGTGATGCAAAAGACAAGGAGCAAAAAGACATGATGGAGAAAAGGAAAGGTGAGCATAGTTGATGGACAAGTCCACGAAAGATGAAAGGAGAGCTCTCTCCATATGCAAGATGCAAAAATAATCTATTATGAACCTACAAATGCAAGCTACTATGAAAAAGTGGTTTACTTGCAAGGTCACGAAGCTTTTAGACTCTAATAATCATCATCGAGCATTATTGGTAGTGTCACAAGATCATACAATGCACACTAGTATGACTATGTGAATCTGAATATGATCTAGATCAAATAGATATGTGGGAATCCCACCTAAGCATCAAAGACATATAGGTCAAGATGACTAGTATGGTGAGATTACCTAAGTTTAATATAGCAAGATTATGCTTGTATCGAGACACAAGAAAGTCAAGATGACTATAAGCATGCACTTGCAAAAATAGTCAAGGATAAGACCTTGTAGACCCTAATATCAAGTGGAACAAGCATAAATGTTAATGATAGTTAGGACCAAAAAAATATGTCCATAAGCAAAAAAAGCAGTAAAACATGTCCTCATGCCCCTAGTCTTCTAGGTCAGCATCATCAAAAACTATTAGGGAGAGAACACTCATCAAAGAAATTATCATAGAAAGAACAAAAAAAAATAAAGTCAAACAAGTCTCAGTGAGTCGAGTGTTTAAGTGCGTGTGTGTAGGTCATAGAGTCAAAATGTGAGTATCACATCTGCCAGTGAGAAATATCATATCATGCTAGACTATGGGCAAGATATTTGATAAGTGTTGAGAAACATTTGACGCCAGTGAAGTGTTGAAAAACACAATTGGGGTGGTGTTGAAAAATAGCATTTGCAAGATGTCCTAAAGACCAACACATCCTAGAGACCAAAGCTAACATAGTTATGCCCCCTAGACAAAGAAAAAGACCAATTCCAAACCAAGGCAACAAGGTCAAGGCATGATGGAGAAAGGCTAAGTGTTGAGGATGCATGCTAAGAAACAAGGGTGCAAAGGCCTCAAGTAGCACCTATTTCCAAGTTTTCACCACTTGGAGATTTTTTGATTTTTCAATTTTTTTAATTTTTTCTACCAAGGCACCTGTTTCCAAGTTTTCACCAAGGCACTTTTTCTATTTTTTTGGAATTTTTTGCATTTTTAAAAAAAATTATTTTTGTATTTTTTTCAGGACTTTATATGCTTTTAAAGATTTTTTCAACATCATATATGAATTTTTTGGAATTTTTTCAGGATCGATAAGATATGTACAAAGGATGCCCCTAGACAGAATAGGCATCATGGATAGAACTTCTTGAGGTGCAAAACATTGATAGGATCAGGTAGTTGTTCTCCTTATGGATTAGATAGTAAATAAGCACCTATCCCAAAAGTAGTAGTAATGATGTATGGTCCAAGCCAATTAGGTTCAAATTTCCCCATTTGCTCTCTATGTTGTTGGTTCTTACGATTTTCTCATAGGACAAGATCCCCCACTTAAAATTCTCTAGGACAAACTTTTTTTGTTGAATGCTTTGGACATACACTTTTGGTAGACTCTCATGTGATCAAAGGATGCTTTACACTTTTCATCTAGAAGTTCTAGTTCTTGTAGCCTCATGATGCAGTAGTCTTCATTTGTGACTAAACCTTTAAGGGAAACTATAAGTGAAGGAATCTCCACCTCTAAAGGTAACACTGATTCAACATCATAAGTGAGGGAAAAAGGAGTAGCCCCTATTGGAGTACGAATACTCATTCTATAGGCCCATAAGGCCAAATTTATCTATAGATGCTAATATCTACCATTCTTGTGAGCTGTTCTATGGAGAATTTTAAGAATGGTCTTATTTGAAGCCTCTGCTTGTCCATTTCCTTGCAGGAAGTAACTGGAGGACCAATGCTATTTTATCTTGAATTTCTTCCAAAGATGTTTAAGGTCTTTGTTTTTAAACTGACCTTCATTGTCAGTGATTATTTTAGAAGGCACTCCATACCAACAAATGATATGGTTCAAAATAAACAAAGAAACTATCTTGCCTAAGGCAACAGAAAGTAGGACAACTTCTACCCATTTGGTAAAGTAATCAGTAGTGGTGATAATGAATTTGTGTCCACCTAATGAGTTGGGATGAATCTTCCCAACAAGGTCAAAGGCCCAATGCTGAAATGGCCAATGAGAAATAGAAGGAATAAGATCCCTTCCTGGAGCATGTATCAGGTTATCATGTTTTTGACACTTTTCAGATGATTTAGCAAAAGCCACTGCATCTATCTACATGGTAGGCCAATAGTACCCTGCCCTAAGCAACCTTAGGGCCATGGCAAGACCATTGGAATGTCCTCCACAAATGCCCTCGTGAATGTCAGCTAATGCTTGGTTGGACTCATCCTTTTCTAAGAACCTAAGAAGTGTCCCATCTAAACCCCTCCTGTACAGATCACCAGAGATAAGGGTGTGGTGAAAGGCATTTCGGGTTAGGTTTCTTCATTCAGAATGGTTGAAGGTTTTGGGGATAGTACCATCATGGAGGTATGAGTGAATGGCACCATAGTGGGATGACTCATGGCCAATAAGGGTACAAAGAACTTGGCTTTCTTGGGACTCATAGATAGGGTAGTGTAGCTCTTCCACCAAGAAATCAAATCTGGACTCATGTTGTTATAGCTGAAGAATTGAAGCCAATGTAGCCATAGCATCAGTTTCTTTATTCTCTGCTCTAGGGATTTGTTGAAGTGTAACAAAGGTAAAATATCATTGTAATGAATCAACCATTTTCTTGTAGGGTACTATTTTTTCATCTTTGGTTTGGTATTCTTCATTAACTTATTTGACGATTAATTGTGAATCCCCATAAATATGCAACTGTGTGATTCTCCACACTATTACCATTTTTAGTCCTTTTGTCAAGGCCTCATACTCATCAATGTTATTTGTGCATGGGAACAATAGTTTGTAGGACTTAGGAATTGTGTACCCACGAGGAGAAACAAACAACACTCTAGCACCTAAACCATTTCGCATGAAAGAGCCATCAAAGAACATCTTCCATGTTTTTGCAGTCATGTACATTATGTGCTTATCTAGAAATTCAACTTGAATTGGTGCTTTATCTTGAATTGGAAAATCAGCTAATTGGTCTGTAATGGCTTGTCCTTTTATAGCCTTACGCTCAACATACTCTATGTTAAATTCTGATAAGATCATCATCCACTTAGCAAGTCTACCTGTGAGAGAATCCTTACCAAGCAAATATTTGAGAGGATCAATTTTTGCAATGAGGTGTATTTTATGCACAAGCATGTAATGTCACAACTTTTGGGAAGAAAACACCACTGCAAGGAAATATTTTTCAATACTAGTGTAATTGACCTCATATGACACAAGAGTATGACTGATGTAATATATAACTCTTTCTTTTCTAGTATCATCAAGTTGAGCCAATAATGCCCCCAAGGAAGATTTTGTTACTGACACATATAATATGAGTGGTTTTCCTAGGATAGGAGGCATTAAGATTGGAGGATTGGCCAAGTATTATTTGATTTGGTCCATGCTTTGCTGACAGTCTTCATTCCAGACACATTTAACCCCTTTATGTAAAGTCTTATTAAAGGGTTGAGCTCTATTAACTAGTTGTGAAATAAACCTCCTTATAGATTGAAGGCGTCCCTGAAGACTCCTCATTTGGCTAATGTTTTTGGGAGGTGGCATATCCAATATTGCTTGAACTTTCTCTGAGTCCACCTCTATTCCTTTAGTTGAAATGATAAATCCTAGGAGTTTTCTAGAGGTGACTCCAAATGCACACTTTTTGGGATTTAATCTTAATTGAAATTGTTCCATATGATCTAGAATGACTTCTAAATCCCCTAGGTGTGTATCCCATTTTTTATATTTTTCCAAGGTGTCATTCACATAATCTTCCATATTCTTATCCATCATGTCATGGAAGATAGCTGTCATAGCTCTTTGGTAAGTAGCTCCTACATTTTTTAATCCAAATGGCATGATATTCTAGCAATAGGTTCCCCATGCACAAGTGAATGCAGTCTTTTCCTAGTCTTCAGGAGCTATCTTGATTTGATTATACCTAGAAAAACCATCCATCAATGAATAGATCTCATAACCCACGGTCATGTCCACTATCATGTCTATGTTTGGAAGTGGAAAATTATCCTTTGGGCATGCTTTATTAAGATCTCTAAAATCTATGTGGACGTGAATGGACTTGTCATGTTTTGAAACTAGTACAATATTGGATATCCATTCGACATAATCAATGGCTCTTATAAATCCTGCAGTGAGCAGTTTTTCTAGTTCAGCTTTGAGGAGAAGAGCTATGTGAGGATGCATTTTCCTCAACTTATATTTTATTGGTTTTATACCTGGAGCTATGGACAAGTGATGCATAATGAGATTAGTGTCCAATCCTGGCATGTCTGAGTAAGTCCAAGAAAAATTAATCTTCTTGGTCTATAGGAACTTGGCATATGCTTTTTTTTCCTGTGTTGATAGAGACTGAGCTAAATGCACTATTTGTGGAGCCTCTTCTGTATTCAAATTGATTGGCTGTGTAGGCTCGACAACCACTAAAGATTTTTCCTGAAGGTAACTTGGAAGATGATCAAGTACCTCATCCTTAGGTGCCTCATAGAGGTTTTCACCCTCGAATACATCCTTTATTTTTACTTTTTTAGGTTCTGACACTGCCACACAGTGGTTTTCACCATCAGAACTCTTATTCTTTTTTTCTTTTCTTTTCATTTTGGACTAAGGTACTTGATATCTAGTTTTTTCATGCTTGTAGTTGGTTCGCTAGTGGAAGAGACTATTGGTTCAAGGGAATTTAGGTAACATGCTATCTCATAGTCATTTTGGAAAGTTAGGAGCTAAGGTTCTTGATAGCGCTGAGACCAATAAATTAGGTGAGGATTGGCAAGGGGTAGGTCATTGACCAGTTCAATATTGTGTATGCAAATGGTATCATCTCTGGTGACTGCAGAGTTAGGGTCTGTCAAGTATCCCTCTAAGGTGCCCAAATCAGGACTTATCGTACCAAGCAAAGCATTGTCCACTAAAGCAACTTGCTGATTCAAATCCACTAATCCTATACTAGACTTGTTATCTACCTCAAGATTGGAACCATACACATGGACAACATCAATGTCAATGTCAACTATAGAACAGTCAGAGAGAGATTCCCATTCATACTCATGTGAGTCTGTATCTAAATCCCAGCTAGGATGTTTACACCAAGCATATTTTCTATGCCTTGAGGTAGAGGCTTTGATGTCACCAAGGGTAACACCTTCTTGAATATCATTTGTGTATTGATGTTCTTGAATAGGATCCTAAACATGATCTTCAATAGCAGATTCTTCCAGTTCTAGGTCTGAAACTGTTGGATTGGCAACTAGAGTATCTAAATCTCACCGAAGGAGATTGGTGGAAGGGACCCAATCTTCACATCTATCTTGTTGATTTTGGAAATTGGGTATGTAGCTTGATTCATCATCACTATCTATTGCAATAAGGATAGGAGTAGTTTTCTTGTTCTGACTTTCAAAACCTAGGCCAACAGTTGTTTTAGATCTGTGGCCAAAAAGAGCATGATTGAGTGGCTCGACTCTAGCATCTAATCTATGACTAAGAGGACCATGACCTGGATAGCCCATATTTGTGAAAAGACTGTACCCTCTTCCATAGACCTTAGGAGAGTGAGAGAAGTTCTCATTATGAATGTATTTGTCTTCTCTATAGATCTAGTCCTTGATAGCTACCTCTTCTTTCTCATCTTCGATGGGCACTGAGGAATCTACAAATGTATCAAATAGGGTCATAGCTAAGGATGAAGGAAGTAGCTCTTGTGAAGGTTTACCTGTTATACACTGAATTTGTGCCTCTGATCTCAAGCTCTCATAGTCTTGATAATCCAGTATAACATGGGAATCATCTCAAGGTTGTGGGACCTTTTGCTAACCAAGATGAGACCTCCAGATTCTAGGCTGGTTCCTCTTGGATAGTCACCCTGATTTTCTCTTAGATAGGAAATGTAAAACTTTGAGGGGAAAGGGATAGAAGGAATGCATGAAAGGGAAATGACATGAAGCAAATCTACCTACTAGGTGATGCACCGAACTTGGGTTTGGATCTCAGTATAGAGGAATGAAACTAGTGAGAGGCTTAGGTCTAGGAGATCACAACTTATCGAATAGGCTTGCATAAGTAATTCATGGAAGGGTCTGCAAACAAAAGAGGATGTTCAGGGAGAGATAAAGATTCCTTCACAACAACAAAACTCTTAGGATTAGACAAACAATCTATGACCTGCAAACAGACATTCACTCCTATAACTCAGTGTAGAATTGAGACAAGATTGTTAGGGGCTGAAATATACCCACAGAGCATCTAAATCAGATCAACACAATAACACACATAGTTATAGAAAGTAAGAGGAATCAGGGAAACTAAGACATCATTGAAAACATGCATCCATAAACCTCAATCCAATAAGAGATAATGCAAATAGGGAAACACAAGGACATGAAGGATTATCACAAAATGTCTCTGAAATGCTTGAATTCATCAATGAGAATCTACACGATGTGGAAAACTAGAGAGCAGGAAGAAATGCTACAGATAGTTTTCCAAGAAAAGAGTCTTTCTTTTTTTACAAAATGTCCATTCTGAGCACTAGAGGCTCCAAAAAAGAATATATACATCCCTTGCATGTAGGTAGGAATCAAAAATATCTCCTTAGGGTTACATAAATCTGTAATAGAATAATCAACCCTAAAACTAGTCATGTCTGATCATAAATTTTTCTCTAAAAATATCCAACCGATCAGATATATCTCCCCTTGTGTGTCCATCTCTATACTGATCCTACTACAGACAAAAAACCTTGACCTAACAACCTCTCTACAAACCCACTAAGCCATAAAGGCTCCAAATCTGATCTTAGATCCTTGAAAGGATCTAAAAATGGCAGCCTGAATCCACTGCAAAATCTCCCAGCAACCACCTCCAGAAATGATAAACTTCAGCTACCTGCACTCACAAGATCCCCCTTAGAAGAAAGCCCCCATGAGAAATAGGTCACATTGCATTAAAAATGTCACTAGTCGCATGATTGCATGAGCCAAAAAAACCTCATGTGATCATGCGACAGGCTCCTTAGAAACTGCCACTGCTTTGCTACAAATGTCGCTGGATTCACAAAAATGTCACATTTGTCAAATTTTTCCACGTGGCCCAAAAGGGGCCGAACACCTCAGCTGGACCCATGACCACACCTCTAACAAAACCCTAGTTTACCTTGAGTTCATTTCTCCTCTAGTCACCAAGTCGCAAGGACCTTTCCTTAACCCCGGGTCTATCTAGCGACTACGTGAAACATGTTAACCGAGCAACCATGCAAAGCTTTACCAACCCTGAGCCCAGAAATGCCATGTGTCATCCCTCTATTCCTTCTAGTCATAGACAATTACATCAGATGGACCCACGACAAAATGCCCTGAAAAACCTAGAAGAATCGAATGGCTATCGCATGATCGCATGGGATCAGAAGATCCCATGAGATCATGCGCTAGCTGTTGATCTTGGCTCAACTAGTGCCTCCACTATCGGGCCCACTATAGATCAGACATGCCACCACCTGATGACCCACCGAACCCCTGCTGACCGAACACGTCATCACCCGCCAGCCACTGAGAAGTGGGCACATCACTAGCCAAGGGCCCACCGCCGAAGACAAAGACCTATTGACTATTGTTGCATGATCGCATGCGGCCAGGAAGGCCTATGTGATCATGTGACCAACTGCATGATGCTACCCCCGCTAGCCTGGAGCTAACTATATGATGCCCACCATGAACTACTGACAGTTAGTCATTGTAAGGAAACATAGGTGCGAAAACAACTTCCTACGCTAATCTCTATAGGAGAGTATTGTACAAATTCTTATAAATCCTTACAATTTCAGATTCGTTTACTACTTTAACAAAGATATTGCAATCACATACAATGCATACAGAAAAATAAAGAATGACACAATGATATACCCTGGGGAAAACCTTTCAGTAAAAAACCCCAGCACTCCAAAACCTACACAATGTATTATCTTCAACACAAAGATTAGAATACACTTGCAATGCAAGTTCTTTCAGGAAATGAGAGACAAAGCCAACAAGACTTAACTTTCTATTATATCTCTCCCATAGGAGCAGCATCATATATATAGACTCCTCTGGACCCAAAAATAGGCACAACCACCAAGACCCATGCACAAAGCTACATGTACATAGTTGTTACATGCAATCCCAAGAATAGGCATCCATCCCTAGAATAGACTATGACAGCTTGTCATAGAATCCATAAAAAATAATAGTTACAAAAGAAGTGTAAGAGAATCTGTCATACCAACCTATTTTTGGCATATTCTCTTACACACACCAACCACTTCTTCTTGGGTACCCAAATAGGCCCAAGTCATAAGATTCTCTTACACTTGTCATAGCACATTCCTTAAATAGTTCTTATGCATCATAGGAATCTGTCATGACCATTTCAGTCATGATCTCCTTACGCACAAGATGCCAACACATCAAGTGGAGTGACACATCAACATGCCAACTAGACATGTACACTCACACTTAAATACATTATTTGCAAAAAATACATTTACAAAACAAATAATAAGAATAGGAATTATCCAAGGTTGAGACACCTTATTCCTAACATTCTCCCACTTGTCAAACACCTTGTAAGAGCAATAGGAACATAAGAGGAACTTTAAGCGCTATAGGCCAAAATGCCCATAGACTCTAAACACCATCTGAACTTCTTAGTGCCCATTGGTTTCATTAATGCATCTACAACATTCTTCACAGTATCTACCTTCTCCAAATTTACCTTTCCATCTTCCACCATATCTCTCACAAAGTGAAACTGCACATCAATGTGCTTCGTTCTGGCATGCAAAGTTGGATTTTTTGCAAGGCAAATAGCACTCTGACTGTCACACCAAATAGTAATCTGTTCTGCATCAACACCAACATCAAAACATAATCTTCTAAGCCAAATGGCTTCTTTACAAGCATGAGTAGCAGCCATGTACTTAGCTTCTGTAGTGGACAAAGCAACCACAAGTTGTCGCTTACTCATCCAACTAATGGCACCACCAAACATAGTGAACACATAAGCACTGGTGGATCTCCTGCTATCAATATCACCTACCCAATCTGAATCCACAAACCCATGAATACAAATTGAATGCAGAGATCTAGAAGAGTTACCATGATAACATATGGAGTAATCTAATGTACCCCTCAAATATCTGAATACTCGCTTAACTACATCCCAATGTACCTGTCCAAGATTAGCCATAAACTGACTCAGGACTCCCACTGCTTGGGCAATGTCTAGTCTAGTACAGACCATAGCATACATAAGACTACCAACTGCACTAGCATAAGGTACTCTACTCATGTCCTCCACCTCACTAGGAGATTTTGGACAATCATCTACAGATAACTTTGTTCCCATAGAAATAGGAACACATAGTGGTCTACAATCTGCCATGCTAAACCTGTCCAACATAGACTTCACATACTTACTCTGACTCAGCCAAAGTTTTTTGTTAGACCTGTCTCTACTAATTTCCATACCCAAGATGTACCTAGCTGCCCCAAGATCTTTCATCTTAAATTGTGCTGACAACTGAGATTTAAAATCAGAAATCATACCCTTACCCTTCCCAAATAGCAACATATCATCAACATATAATGCAACAATAAGAAGGAGATCATTTTCAACTCTGAAATAAACACAATGATCTGATTTTGATCTTACAAATCCAATTGACAACACAAAGGCATCAAACTTAAGGTACCACATCCTAGGAGATTACTTCAAACCATATAGAGATTTCTTTAATCTACAAACTAAGGATTCTTTACCTTTAACAATGTAGTGCTCAGGCTGTGACATATAAATCTCTTCCTCCAAATCACCATGAAGGAAAGCTGTCTTCACATCCATTTGTTCTATCTCTAAATCATATGATGCAGCAAGAGATAATAGAAATCTAATGGATGTCAACTTTGCAGCAAGAGAGAATATTTCACCATAATCTATTCCCTCTACCTGTGAATACCCCTTTGCAACCAATCTAGCTTTATACCTTTCAACACTGTCATCTGCACATAATTTCTTCTTGAACACCCATTTATAGCCAATAGATTTTCTCCCTTTAGTAAAAGGTACAAGGTCCCAAGTTTTGTTTTTTTTCCAATGAAGCCATCTCATCATCCATAGCCTCAATCCAGGAACCTACATCTTCCATGCCCAAAGCCTCTTTCATAGATCTAGGCTCATCAGTGTTAGTAATCAAAGCAAAGGCACAACTAAAATCTAACATAGAATAACAAAACCTTTCTGGTTGCTTTCTTTCTCTTGTGGATCTCCTCAAGGGCTACGATTGAGGTTGTTCTTCCTCTTCTTCCAAACTATTAGAGCTGCTAGAGCTCTCCTCATCATTAGACCCAACATGGTCTCTCTATTCAGTCTTCTCAGGGGTAGGAGGCAATTGAACAACATCTTTTTCCTTTTCTTTTTCATCTGGTTGTAGCACAATAGGAGAAGATGTTAGCTCTCTAAAAATAACATTTCTACTATACAACACCTTACTAGTCACAGGATCCCAAAGCTTGTATCCTTTCACACCAGCACTGTATTTGATGAAAATACATTTAACAGCTTTGTTTTCCAACTTAGATCTTTTCTCCTTTGGAACATGTGCATAAGCTTCACAACTAAAAACATGAAGATGTCTAATTGAAGGCTTCTTACCAGACCACACCTCCATGGGTGTCTTACCAACAAGGGCTGATGTAGGAGATCTGCTAACCAGATAGCAAGCAGTGGCCACAGCTTCGGCCCAAAACCTTTGTTCTAAACCAGCTCCACTAAGCATACTCCTAGCCTTCTCCATCAGTGTCCTGTTCATTCTCTCTGCAACTCCATTTTGCTATGGGGTATAAGGAGTTATCTTATGCCTCTTGATACCTTGTTCTTTACAGAACTGTTCAAACTCTACTGAGCAAAAATCACCACCATTGTCAGTTCTCACACACTTAATCTTCTTACTACTCTGATTCTCTACAAGAACTTTAAATTCCTTGAATCCACTAAAGACTTGTGTCTTACTTTTAAGGAAATAAATCTATTTCCTTCTATTGTAATCATCTATGAAAGATACAAAAAATACAGACTTGGAGATTAAAGGAACTTTTACAGGACCAAATACATCAAAATGAATAAGATCCAAAACATCAGAAGATTTGTGAGAACTAGAGTAAAACTAAACACAATTTTATTTACCATATACACAGTGGTCGCAGAAGTCAAACTCGAGATTGCAATCATTTAACCCCTCAAGGAGATTTTTATTTTTCAGGGTTCTGAGACCCTTTTCACCAATGTGGCCAAATCTCATATGCCACAACATTGTCTTTTCTGCAGGAAGCTTACCCTCCAAAGTATTTGCACTACCATCGGAACCAATAGCCATAGACTTCTTCACTGCTTGTTTAGATGGTGAGGAGTAAGAACTATTACATAGAGGAATACATGCATCTAGCTGAAATAAGGTACCTCTCCTAGTACCCCTTGCAAGCACTATCAATCCTTTTATCATCTTGCATCCTTCTTTCAACAAAACAACTTGCACACCTACATCATTCAACATACTTATAGATAATAGGTTTCATGCCAAACCCGGAATGTGCATAACTCTGTTGATTCCCTTTACTCGTCCATCAAAAAATTTGATAGTGACCCTTCCACGTCCAACTATCTTTAGGTGAGAATCATCACCCAAGTACACCTTTCCACCATCAAACTCTTCATATTTTGAGAACCAATTTTGATGAGAGATCATGTGAAAAGATGCACCTGAGTCAACCAACCACACATTATCAGATGCATAGGTTGCCAAAATTGCGATGAATGCATCGCCATCTTCTTGAGATCTTTCTAAAGCTGAATCTAAACCTTTCTTCTTCTTCTTCTTCAGCTCTTTGCAGTCTTTACGGAAGTGCCCAAATTTATCATAGTTCCAACATTTTGCCTTGGACTTATTGGAAGTCTTTGACTTCCTACAGGATTTGGATCTACCCTTATTGTCAGACTTATTGTCATTTTTCTTCCCTCTTTCAGTGGATCTCCCACGAACAGCAAGGGCTTCTTTTTCCGAAATGGAATCCTTTCTCCACATCTCCTCTGATAGTAGTGAAGACACCACATCATCCATTTTGAAGGTGACTAAATTTCTTTCGAGAGCCATCACAAGATGGTCCCATGAATCCGGTAAAGAACACAAAAGTGTGTAGCAATGATCCTCCTCCTCTAACTTGACACCAGCTGATGTCAACTGTACAGCTAGTAGATTAAATGTATTTAAATGATCTGTTAAGGATCCACCTTCCTCGATTCATAGAGAGTAAAAATTCTTCCTCAAGAACAACTTGTTCACCAGAGATTTGGCCTGATACATGGCCGCAAGTCTTTCCCACAAACTATTTGTGATTTTCTCATCTAGAACATTTAGAAGGACTACATCAATTAAACAAAGTCTTATGAGACCCTTAGCTTTATGGTCTTTGATATCCCAATCTGCTTGAGCTATAGTTGTTGGTCTTGTAGCACTTGAAGTCACTTCCCATAGGTCACGATCTTCGAACATGTCTTCCATCTTGAGTTTCCACAACTCAAAATTAGTGCCATTAAATTTCTCCACCTCCATTCTTCCATATGATGAACTTGCCATCTTAATCTGCAAATAAGATTCAGAATGCTATGCAAAAAACTCCCACTCAAACTTGAGATCAACTCAAAAAGCCCTACCCAACAACTAGGATCAAAATTTGATCAAGCTCTGATACCACTTGTAAGGAAACTCAGGTGCAGAAATAGCTTCCTACGCTAATCTCTATAGGAGAGTATTGTGCAAATTCTTATAAATCCTTACAATTTTAGATTCGTTAACTACTTTAACAAAGATATTGCAATCACATACAATGCATATAGAAAAATAAAGAATGACACAATGATATACTATGGGGAAAACCTTTCGGTAAAAAACCCCAGCACTCCAAAACCTGCACAATGTATTATCTTCAACACAAAGATTACAATACACTTGCAATGCAAGTTCTTTTAGGAAATGAGAGACAAAGCCAACAAGACTTAACTTTCTGTTATATCTCTCCCATAGGAGCAACATCATATATATAGACTCCTCTAGACCCAAAAATAGGCACAACCACCAAGACCCATGCACAAAGCCACATGTACATAGTTGTTACATGCAATGCCAAGAATAGGAATCCATCCCTAGAATAGACTATGACAGCTTGTCATAGAATCCACTAAAAATAATGGTCACAAGAGAAGTGTAAGAGAATCTGTCATACCAACCTATTTTTGACATATTCTCTTACACACACCAACCACTTCTTCTTGGGCGCCCAAATAGGCCCAAGTCATAAGATGCTCTTACACCTGTCATAGAACATTCCTTAAATAGTTCTTACGCATCATAGGAATCCATCATGACCATTTTAGTCATGATCTCCTTATTCACAAGATGCCGACACATCAAGTGGAGTGACATATCAGCATGCCAACTAGACATGTACACTCACACTTAAATACATTATTTGCAAAAAATACATTTACAAAACAAATAATAAGAATAGAAATTATCCAAGGTTGAGACACCTTATTCCTAACAGTCACATGGTCATATGGGCTTGGAAGAGCCCATGTGATCATGCGACCAACATGAAACCATTGCGTTGTCAACTACTGGCAGCTTGTAACCACAGACGGTTAGTCACATGTTCGCATGGGATCGGAAGATCCATGCAATCATGTGACTAACCGAAAGATGCTACCTGTTGACCGCTTGTTGTATCAGAAGGAAGATCAACGGCTATCATTACACCACGTGCTTAAATAGGCAACATCTTTCCTTAGTGGTGTAGCGACAACCATAAGATTTCACCAAGCTTTAACCTTTGCAGATGGAGAATAGGCCCACCGACAGGTGTCATCCTATTGCATGATCGCAAGGGAAAGGAATATTCATTGTAAACATGCTATGACCATAAGATATTTGAGGAAAGCCAACCACCGGGCCCACAGGTTAGAGTTGCGCACTTGAAGAAAATATGCCACCTTACTCAAAATGTGGACCCATTGAGAACCCAATCTGACCATTGTCATAAGATCGCAAGGGTAAGGAATATTCCTTGCAAACATGTGACAACCACAAGATTTCCACTGCACTGGCACGGCTTTGAAGAACTAGGACCCACCTATCAGAGTTATGCACTTAATGTCAAAAACACAGATGGTGTTGAAAATATAGAGGGTTTTCGAGTGAAGGTCAAAAACACACTAAGCTTTCAGAGTGGGGGGGTCGAAAACACACCGAGCTTTCAGACCAAAAGGTAGAAACATCCTGAGCCTGCAGAGAGGAGGTCAAAAACACACTGGGTTTTCGACACTTGAGCATTTCATTGGAAAACAAGACTGTGGCCGAAAATGAATCAGAGGGAAATTTGGGTAACATTTTGGCAACCTCTGCGGGATGTCAGCCTACTAGACATAGACCAGTTACCTTGAAGCAATCCATTGGGCATAGGAGTCATCACAGGAACACAAAAACTTTCTGACAGGGAGAGGGACAAAAAATTGTGCTTGAGCATGTCATGGAAAAGCAAAAAACTAATCTAGGAAAATAAGAAACACCTAACCTAGACTACCAGTATAGAAACTTGGTTAAATGAAACCATTGACTAGTTGTAGAAAATAGCTTCCCATCCTTCTCAGCTTACAATAATCCACATGCCTCTAGAAAGCTATTACAAGATGAACATAGGAGACATGCAGAATCACCTACTTGACACAGATCTAGCTACTATAGATTTTTCTCACTTGGTCAAGCTTATTGTAAGCACCATCATTCTGAGGAGGGATAACAAGCAGAGATGAGACTTTACTTACTTGGCCAATGGGGACAAAAAACTAATTTGGTTCATTCATAGCCTCAATTTCTGATGGAAAATCATATTGGGATGCTGGCATAACTTGTACTCCTTTGATAACCTCCATCCTAGCCAAATACCTGATAGGGAAACCATGAGAGATGCTAGACCTGGAGCTCTCCTTGACAAACTTAGGCTCTTGAGAGATTACTTCAGTCTGATTGACCTACTCCTTATGCTGATCGGAAATGGCTATCTCCTATAGATTGCAGGTGTTCTCTAGAAGTGTGGGCTTGTCATTAAGATGCAAGCAGAAATACTCCATCTTGTCCCAGAATTGATCCTCCTCTTCTTCCAGATTCTCTTGTAAGAGAAGTGTCCTATTGTTAGCTTGATTATCATGATTTATTGAGGACTCATTTGATCTAACCTGTGTAGAGAGAGCCCCCTTTAGATCAACAATCTTCTGCTTTATGCTCTCCTTTTCTTCTTCAAGTTGAGAACATTTCTCAATCTACATCTGATAGCCCCTTTTATATTTTTTAGCTACAGAAGCTAAGAATCTCATATTTTGCTTGAGATCCTGCAGCTCTCTCTTGTGAAACTCCTCATGAGATCTCAGCTCCTTTTCTTTCTCAACCTAAAATTCATTGCCTCTATCAAACATAGCCTCCATCAAAATTTTATAGTCTTGAACCACCTTTTCACAATTATTCTTATGAATTTCTAACTCCTCATAAGCATCCTTCTGAGCTGCTAATGTTCTTTGAAAATCTTCCTCTTTCTCAGCTATAACAGCACTAACTTTAATCAAGTTTTCCTTGTAAACTTTGTGTAGTGTTGCCAGGTTGCCTGCAAGGGCTGCTTGACTTTTTTGCTATCCTACAATGACTTCTTCACACTGCTTCCATCTAGCATCAAACTGCTCCTTTTCTTATGTCTGCATATGCCCCCTTTGTGTTTCTAGCACCTCCTCATAATGTTTCTTTTGTGCTTCCAGCCCCTCAACAAGCATGGCCTTATTTCTTTTGTATTGCTTTGCTAGATACCTCTTGTAACCTTGATCCTACTGAGCCAAAGCTTGTTGTAGTTGGATCTGGGCATGATAAGCATGCTCATCTATGCAAGGCATCTCCTCTTAAGGTTGCTAGTGTGAGTAATTCTACTGCCATGATGCTGGAAGCTGGGTGGGTGGGGGGGCAAGCATGAGATGACTGTTGCTAACCTCCATGAGATGAAGGGATACCCTTATGAAAAGAAAGATGGTAATCCATCTTAGGTATTGAGTCTTCTTGAAACCAGTAGATGTGAACTTGGAGTCGCCAGATATGCAAAACAATGACCTCTTAAAGGTCTACAACTTGCTAGATGCATATCAAAACTAGCAATAACTATGAAAACTATGACTTCTTAGTCCCATCGGGCGTGCCAAAAATGTTATACACTAAATTTGCACCTCTGATCTCAAGCTCTCGTAGTCTTGATAATCTAGTATAACATGGGATTCATCTCAAGGTTGTGGGACCTTTTGCTAACCGAGATGAGACCTCTAGATTCTAGGCTGGTTCCTCTTGGATAGTCACCTTGATTTGCTCTTAGATAGGAAATGTAAAACTTTGATGGGAAAGAGATAGAAGGAATGCATGAAAGGAAAATGACATGAAGCAAATCTAACTACTAGGTGATGCACCAAACTTGGGTTTGGATCTCAGTATAGAAGAATGAAACTAGTGAGAGGCTTAGGTCTAGGAGATCACAACTTACTGAATAGGCTTGCATAAGTGTTTCATGGAAGGGTCTGCAAACAAAAGAGGATGTTCAAGGAAAGAGAAAGATTCCTTCACAACAACAAGACTCTCACGATTAGACAAACAATCTATGACCTACAAATAGACATTCACTCCTATAACTCGATGAAGAATTAAGACAAGATTGTTAGGGACTGAAATATACCCACAAAGCATCTAAATCAGATCAACACAATAACACACACAGTTACAAAAAGTAAGAGGAATCAGGGAAAATAAGACATCATTGAAAACATGCATCCATAAACCTCAATCCAATAAGAGATAATCAAATAGGGAAACACAAGGACATGAAGGATTGTCACAAAATGCCTCTGCAATGCTTGAATTCATCAATGAGAATCTACATGATGTGGAAAACCAGAGAGTAGGAAGAAATGCTACAAATAGTTTTCCAAGAAGAGAGTCTTTCTTTTTTTACAAAATGTCCATTCTGAGCACTACAGGCTCCAAAAAAGAATATATACATCGCCTGCATGTAGGCAAGAATAAAAAATAATTACTTAGGGTTACATAAATCTGCAATAGAATAATCAACCCTAAAACTAGTCATGTCTGATCATAAATGTTTCTCTAAAAATATCCAACTGATCAGATATATCTCGCCTTGCATGTCCATCTCTATATTGATCCTACTGCAGACAAAAAACCTTGACCTGACAACCTCTCTACAAACTGACTAAGCCATAAAGGCTCAAAATCTGATCTCAGATCCTTGGAAGGATCCAAAAATGGTAGCCTGAATCCACTACAAACTCTCCCAGCAGCCGCCTCCAAAAATGATAAAATTTAGCTACCCGCACTCGCAAGATCCCCCTCAGAAGAAAGCCCCCATGAGAAATAGGTTAGACTGCATTAAAAATGTCACTGGTTGCATGATCGCATGAGCTAAAAAAACCTCATGCAATCATGCGACAAGCTCCTTAGAAACTGCCACTGCTTTGCTACAGACGTCGCTGGATTCACAAGATGTCACATTTGTCAAATTTTTCCATGTGGCCCAATAGGAGCCGAACACCTTGGCTGGACCCACAACCACACCACTAACCTAACCCTAGTTTACCTTAGGTTTATTTCTCCAATAGTCACCAAGTCGCAAGGACCTTTCCTTAACCCTAGGTCTATCTGGTGACTATGCGAAACATGTTAACCACGCAACTACGCAAAGCCTTACCAACCCTGAGCCCAAAACTACCACGTGTCATCCCTCTATTTTTTCTAGCCACAGACCATTGCATCAGATGGACCCACGATAGAATGCCCTAAAAAAACTAGAAAAATCAAACGGCTGTCGCATGATCGCATGGGATTGGAAGATCCCATGAGATCATGCACCAGCCGTTGATCTTGGCTCAACTAGCACCTCCACTACTTGGCCCACTGTAGATCAGACATGCCACCACCTGATGACCCACTAAACCCCTACTGACCAAACACGTCATCACCCACTAGCCACTGAGAAGCGTGCACATCACTAGCCAAGGGCCCACTACCGGAGACAAAGACCTGTTGACCGCTTGTCGCATGATCACATGTAGCCAGGAAGGCCTATGTGATCATGCAACCAACTACATGATGCTACCCCCAATGGCCTGGAGCTAACTGCAGGATGCCCACCATGAACCATTGATGGTTAGTCGCATGGTCGCATGGGCTCGAAAGAGCCCATGCGATCATGTGACCAACATGAAACTGTTGCGTTGTCAACTACTGGTGGCTCATAACCACCATAACCACAGGCGGTTAGTCACATGTTCACATGGGATCAGAAGATCCATGCAATCATGTGACTAACTGGAAGATGCTACTCGTTGGCCGCTTGTCGCATCGAAAGGAAGATTGACGACTGTCATTACACCACGTGCTTAAAGAGGCAACATCTTTCCTTAGCGGTGTAGTGACAACCACAAGATTTCATCAAGCTTTAACCTTTGCAGATGGAGAATGGGCCCACCGATAGGTGTCATCTTATCGCATGATCACAAGGGAAAGGAATATTCCTTGCAAACATGCGACGACCACAAGATTTTTGAGGAAAGCCAGCCATCGGGCCCACAGGTCGGAGTTGCACACTTGAAGAAAATATGCCACCTTACTCAAAATGCAGACCCACTAAGAACCCAATTTGATCATTGTTGCATGATCGCAAGGGTAAGGAATATTCCTTGCAAACATGTGACAACCACAAGATTTCCACTTCACTGGCATGACTTTGTGGAATTTGGACTTGCCTATCGGAGTTACGCACTTAGGGTCAAAAACACAGATGGTGTCGAAAACACAGAGGGTTTTTGAGAGAAGGTAAAAAACACACTAAGTTTTTAGAGCGGGGGGGTTGAAAACACACCGAGCTTCCGAACCAAAAGGCAGAAACATCTTGAGTCTGCAGAGAGGAGGTCAAAAACACACTGGGTTTTTGACACTTGAGCATTTCATTGGAAAACAATACTATGGCCTAAAATGAACGAGAGGGAAATTTGGGTAACATTACCATAGGACCTAAGTGAGACTGGCAGTTTTGTAAAGGAGTCAATTTGATAACCCCCCATACCAAGGTCTATGGATTTAAAATTATTCTGGCATTGTGCTAAAGTGGCATCTAAATCCTCTGCTTCTCTGTTGAGAGGAACATGAGTTCCTACTGAAATTGCATTAACATATAATGTGCTATCCCTGGGTATACAGACTTCTACTCCATTATAGGGGAACTTAACACATTGGTGGTTGGTGGATGACACTACTTGCATGTCATGGATCCATGGTCTACCAAGTAGGATATTATATGCTAAAGGACTAGCATCAACAATTTGGAACAAAATGTCCTTTTCAACGGGGCCATTCCTGATAGGAAGGACGGCCAAGCCTTTGGAGCTTCTCTCTACCTCATCATAGGCTTTAATGGTAATTTTCTTTCAGGTATCAATAACTTGCTCAGAATAACCTAGTAGCTTCAAGAAACTCAAGGAACAAATGTTGAGCCCATCACCCCCATTAATCAACACATGCCTGACACAGGTCTTGTGGATCATGACTTTGATATGAAGGGCAAGATTATGTAGATGGCTCAAGGCTTTGTCATCTTCTTCTAAGAATGTTAGGTAATGATGACTAGCAAGGTGGTTAACCATATTCTGGAATTGGTCAACATCTATGTTGTTGGGAACATTGGCTACATGCAAAGCATCATCAAGGATATGCTTATGTCTTGGAGACAATTCTAGGAGTTCAAAAATTGAGATTTGAGTTGGCATTCTTTGTAACTGGTCAACAAGATTATAGCTCATTTCAGGGTTGACTACTAATTTGGTGGTGACGTTCTTACATGTCACTTTCTTGGGTATGCTGGATTGGTTGGAACTAGGACCTCTAATAACCACAGGATGTTGACTTTGGCTTTTAGTGACACCGTTAAGAGCTTGGGATGACCTTTGAGAGTGAGGACCCCTAAGCACCACCATAGCTTCTTCATCAAATATAGGAGGAGAGCCCACATCATAACTAGAAGGATCTTTGTCTCTCATCATGTTGACACTTTCCTTGACAACCTCAAGAATATTAATCACATTTTCTGCACCTATGTAGGTATAGTTGATTTCAGCCTTGCCATTCTTGGGTTTAGAGGTTTCCCCCATTTCATATTTGGGCAAAGGCTCCTTGAATGCCTTGTGGTTTGTAGTGGTATTCAACCCATTAATTTGAAGTTTGCCACTTTCAATAAGATCCTGAATAAGGTGTTTAAGTTTCCAGCAATGTTTGATGTCATGGCCAATGCCATTGTGGAATTTGCAGAAAGAATTTTCATTCCACCAATGTGGTTTAACATCAGGTATGTGGAAATTTTCTAGATCTTGCAGTTGTGCAAGGTTATTGGCAATAAGCATCTTGAAAACATCCTCATAGGAGACACCTAGCTTGAAAAATTGTCGCCTCTCCTTCTTAGGCTTTTATTGATATTTTGGTTTATGCTCTTGTTGGTTGGAGGATGTGTTAATCTTCATAGCTTGGACTACACTAGACAAATGGAGGACTCCTTGATCCTTGGGTTGGGAAGAGTCCACAACTTTGTCATTGACTACTTGCTTATTCTTGTTCCAATGCGAGTGTTTTCCTTTGTCCTTATTGACATTGTTAGGATTTTGACCATTGTTGCTATTACTATGTTTAGTCAAAATGCCTTGCTCTTTCAAGACATCCTCAATTCAACATGCGGTCTCAACCATAGTATTGAAGGAAACAAAGACCATCTTCCGAACCTCATAACGCATTTCAGGCACCAAATTACTAACAATGATGTTAATGCTTTCATGTTCAGGGATAGTCCTAGAATAGCGGGAGCACAATTGTCTCCACCTTTGCAAGAAGGTAATTGTTAGTCCATTTTCCAATCCTCGCAAAACCTTAAGAAAATGGCCTCCTCCATCCAAATATTTTTGTAAAATTGTCCTACCCTATGTTCTTCTTGTTGTCACCTTGCTCTGGCGGTTAGTTTCATTCCGCAATCTGGCGACTTACGGTTTTCTCTTGGTCACTGAATTCTGGCAGTTTGGTCCTTAGCATCTGGCAACATGGCAGGTGGTCTCTTCTTTTTAGTCACGCATTCTTTGGTTTCTTGGCAGTCAGCGGCTAACATTTAGTGACTTGGCTAGCAGTTTGCTTTGCTTCAGTCGCGTGGTCGCTAAATGCTCGGTGGTTAGTTGTGGGGCCCAATCCTTCAGGGTTTCTTGTCGCTGATTCTCTAGGTCTCCAGGTGGTTACATCTTCTATTCAATGATTTGGTAACTGTATGTCGCACAATCTCTAAATTTTTGGCGGTTAGTGCCTAACCTTCAGCAACCTGGCGGGCAGTCTTGTTTCTTCATTCGTGCAATCTCTAAATATCTTGCGATTATCAGCTAACATCTAGCGATCCTCCGGGCGATTAGTCGCGTAGTCACTAGATGGTGGGCCCAGAATATTCTAAAGTGAAATGACTCTACAAGAGATCTATGGTTGCCACATGATCATGAGGAATATTCCTCCCCTTTGTGATCATGTGACCATCGTCTGATCTTCCCAAGGGGTAAGGCTTTTCTCGGCATGGGTCTAGTCTGATTGTTCAGCGGTTTCAACAAGTAGTGTGGGGACAGGTGGCATCACAGTTGCAGAGCTAGTGGTGGGGTCTAAGTTGTTTGGCAGTCCTAATAAATTTGTGGTGGCCTGACAAAATTTTCTTCTTGTCGTGAGGTCACATGATATTTTAGCGGCAACACTTTACATTTCGTGAATTTGAGAAATCACTTAGTCGCCAGTTCACCAAATGACTTAAAGGAGCCTTTTTAACATGTGTAGTCACATGTTCACTGGATTTAGCTGGGGTTTGGATTTTCATTCTATGACTGGGATTTTTCTTTGTCGCGTGTTTGCTGAATGTAACTTGAGGTACCGAGATGAGTTAAGGTTGCTGAGCCCGCGAAAGATAAAGGATCAGTGGCTGTGACTTATAGTTGATCTGATTTTGAATATGAGCCACCGATTGAAGGGTAAAACTATAATGTGACCATTTATTTTCAAATTCAAATTTGCCGAGACATTTCTAGCAACCAGATAGGACTGGAATTCATTACAGAAGTGACCTTGTTTGGTGAGAAGTGACTAGTTTGCTGTTCGCGGTGTGGTCCAGGGTATGGTTGGATCATTTGCAGAGCTTGTACCACGAGGGTTATGTGCTCAAGGCATGTTGTAGGGTGTCCTTCTAAGCCCATTTTTGTGATCCCTTATACTTGCAGAGAAAGATTTTCATCATTGTGGATCAATTATGGTTTCTTCTTCCCTATTTTTGATGTGTTTCCCACCCCTGTAATAACTTTTTGACCATTTTCAGCAGGTTGGGTGGTTGAAACCCTAACCCTAGCTGTCTGAAGCTTGTTGCATCTGATCTTGAGGATCCCAAGGTAGCTAGTGGTATAAGTGGCAGAATCTTTGATTTTGCAAGCATTCCAAAACATTATTTCTTTTGGTCCCTAATTTTTGACTATAATATACTGATAGAAGTCTGATTTTGTGACTTTTCTTATCTTAGTATCATTCTGATTGTATGTTGATCTTGATTGTGTTAATGAGAATATTTTGAATCCCAATCTTGCATCTTGTGTATGTCTTCTTGCTTGTCTTTGAGCTCATTTATGTTAGTTTCACAAAGTGTGCTAATGTATGGTAAACAAAGAGCATTTTGAATTCATTTCTAAATTTCTAACAAAGTTAGAATTAAAGTCTTTTAGGTGAATTCAGTGAGTTTGTAGCCAGGTATAGAATTTGATGTCCTTGTGCTTGAAGGAAAGGGGTAATAGGCAAAGCAATTACTCTAGTTTCCATTGTGTTTGATTTGAGGTATTCAGTTGAGATATATAGTCAAGTGACTCTGAGCCCTGGGATAAGGCACTGGTCCTTTCTCTTGAGGTATGCATGGTTAATAACCACAAACACAAACATAAACATTCATTTGATAAACCTTTTATGGACTTGTGTTGAGTATTGTATACATCATTTTGATACTCCTTTGAAGAAGTGAGTCAAGGGTACACCCACCTGAGCATTGAAGCTCAAAGCGTAGAAGGATCCTTTGATCCTTGTCAGTTGGCCCTCTTCCTTGTGGACTTTGGAGTGGTGATAGAGTTAGGATTTTATTTGCATTATCCACCAGAGTGTAAATCTTCAAGTTGAAAACCAAAAGGAATAATCCACAACCAACACAATGGTGACTCTGCTGGGGATAGTCTAGAACAGAGTCAGATAAACAAAGGCATTGACTAAATCTTCTCACTAAGTGTTGAGTTGCGACTTTGAGTTCTTTGTTTGATTAGTGTGTTTCCTGATAGACAGTGCATGTTACCTGGTGTGGTTTTGTGTTGGTTGGGAGCAGAAATAAAGAATATACTTTCCCCTTCAAGGAGGTGGTGACTCTATAAAGAAAGAACTTGATGGAGCTGCATGGTGAGCTCTAGATCTACTTTGCCTTCCAACCAACAAGCAAGGTTCTTGCTACAGAATTTTTAGGTATTTTTCAAGTTTTAAATGTCTCCTTATGGGTTAGCATACTTCAAGTTTTCAGCTGCAGTTTGGCAAAATTTTATGGAAGTATTGCATTGGTTGTAATGGATAGGATAAATAATGAGATTGCATTATTAGAACAGGGCATCCTTAGAGATTATATAAAATTGGTCAAGCTAAAGGTAGGATACAGAAAGGATCTATCCATATCTCTATTTTATGATAGATTTTGTGAGGTGTATGATGAGCTTTCTGAGGATGTTGAGTTTCCTGAATCTGAGTTCATTGGTTTATTCTTGGAGCTCTATTTTCATGAGTCAACTAGTTGGTCAGATGCTTTGTGGGAAGAGCATTACATATGTATCAGGGATTGGATACTTGGTGATGGTAGCCTTGAGCTTGAGGTTGCACTTAGGGTCATGTCCTTAAGTGCTGATGTTGAGAGTGATGAAGACAGTGAGGGTATGGTGTCTTCATATGAGTCAGATGCAACACGGGAAGAGGAAAGTGATGATGGAAGTGAACATTCTTTGGATAGTGAAGATGCTGAGGATGATTCATCCTCAGGGTATGAAGATAAAGAAAAAATAATTGAATGTGATATCAGTGAGTCTTCATATGGCTCTAATTTTTCTTCATGTGCTGTGAGTCTCCATGAGGTTGAGATGGGTGTTGATTTTAAGGTGTTTTCCAATGCTTTATACAATGAAGAGTTTGAGTATCAGCCCATTTTTGTCATGACGTTCAACAAGGTGTATTGCATGAAGTTTTCAATCCTTTGTTTGTGGAGCATGTGGAGGTTTTAGATCCAGTTGATTCAGGGTGTTCATTCTCCACCTATGGGTATCAATCTGACTATTCTTTTGAGGTCCAACCGGTTACACCTATGGAAATGCAAAGACATGATCTAGATGAGGCCTTTCTGCAGGTAGAGTATGAGGCTTTTCTATTTCCAGTTGATAGCATGCATGAGTCAGCAGGTGAAGATCAATTTCAGTATACAGGTGCTGACCATTGGCATGCTGAATCTTACTTTCATAGTGAGCAGGATGGAGAGAGTGCCAAAAAATTTTACATGCACTATGAAGATAGCTACTTTGTTCTTCCTGATATGCTGGTTGAACATGTTGACAAGCATGTGGAAACAAATGAAAACAAAATATCTGATGTGCAACATGAAGGAAGAAATTAGAATCAAGTTTTTGATAGAGGCAAGAACTAACTCTCGTTTGTTGCTTCAGATTTCTATATAAAATGTATATTTTGTAAATAAGTTCCCATGCTTTTTTTGTCCGCTCTGTGTTTTTTGAGGCCCCCACCTTTTTGTCCATTCGGTGGTCTACTTCTCCCAGAGATCTAAATTCTTGCCATGCCTGCAAGAGCCATGCATCCCCAACTAGAGCCAATGTTAGTCTATTTTCCAATCCTCGCAAAACCTTATGAAAATGGCCTCCTCCCTACAAATATTTTTGTAAAATTGTCCTGCCCCGTGTTCTTCTTGTTGTCACCTTGCTATGGTGGTTAGTTTCATTCTATGATCTGGCAACTTGCGGTTTTCTCTTGGTCCCTGAATTCTGGCAGTTTGGTCCTTAGCATCTGGTGACCTGGCGGGTGGTCTCTTCTTTTTAGTCGCGCATTCTCTGGTTTCTTGGTGGTCAGCGGCTAACATTTAACAACTTGGCTAGAGATTTTCTTTTCTTCAATCACGTGGTCACTGAATGCTCGATGGTTAGTTGTGGGGCCCAGTCCTTTAGGGTTTCTTGTTGCTGATTCTCCAGGTCTCCAGGTAGTTACATCTTCTATTCAGTGATCTGGAGACTATATGTCACGCAATCTCTA
Organism: Chamaecyparis obtusa; assembly: GCA_027943335.1. Taxonomy (NCBI): domain Eukaryota; kingdom Viridiplantae; phylum Streptophyta; class Pinopsida; order Cupressales; family Cupressaceae; genus Chamaecyparis; species Chamaecyparis obtusa. The sequence continues at coordinate 223,438 of BSBK01009311.1, read as the reverse complement.
AATTTCTAGCGGTTAGTGCCTAACCTTCAGTGACCTGGCAGGTGGTCTTGTTTCTTCAGTCACACAATCTCTAAATGTCTTGCAGTTATTGGCTAACATCTAGTGATCCTCTAGGTGGTCAGTCGTATAGTCGCTAGATGGTGGGCCTAGAATTTTTTTAAACAGAATGACTCTGCGGGAGATCTACGGTTGTCGCATGATCGTGAGGAATATTCCTCCCCTTTGTGATCATGTGACCACTGTCAAATCTTCCCAAGGTGTAAGTCTTTTCTCGGCATGGGTCCAATCTGATTTCTCAACGGTTTCAATGAGTAGTGTGGCGATAGGTGGCATCGTAGTTGCAGAGCTAGTGGTGGGGTCTGAGTTGTTTGGCAGTCCTGATAAATTTGTGGCGGCCCGAAAAAGTTTTCTTCTTGTTGCGGGGTCGCGTGATATTTTAGCGGCAACACTTTACATTCCACGAATTGGAGAAATGACTTAGTCACCAGTTCGCTAGATGACTTAAAGGATCCTTTTTAACACGTGTAGTCACATGTTCATTAGATTTAGCTGGGGTTTGGATTTTCATTCCGCGACTGGGATTTTTCTTTGTTGTGTGTTCGCTAAATGTAACCTGAGGTGTCGAGATGAGTTAAGGTTGCTGAGCCCGTGAAAGATAAAGGATCAACAGCTGTGACTTATTATTGATCTGATTTTGAATATGAGCCGCTAATTAAAGGGTAAAACTGTAATGTGACCGTTTATTTTCAAATTCAAATTTGTCAAGATGTTTCCAGCAACTAGATAGGAGTGGAATTCATTGCAGAAGTGACCCTGTTTGGTGAGAAGTGACTAGTTTGCTATTTGCGGTGTGGTCTAGGGTATGGTTGGATCATTTGTAGAGCTTATACCATGGGGGTTATGTGCTCAAGGCATGTTGCAGGGTGTCCTTCTAAGCCCAGTTTTGTGATCCCTTGTTCTTGGAGAGAAAGATTTTCATCATTGTGGATCAGTTCTAGTTTCTTCTTCCCTATTTTTGATGTGTTTCCTACCCCTATAATAACTTTTTGACTATTTCCAGTAGGTTGGGTGGTTGCAACCCTAACCCTAGCTGTCTGAATCTTATTGCATCCAATCTTGAGGATCCCAAGGTAGCTAGTGGTATAAGTGGCAGAATCTTTGATTTTGCAAGCGTTCCAAAACATTGTTGCTTTTGGTCCCTGGTTTTTGACTGTAATATACTGATAGAAGTCTGATTTTGTGACTTTTCTTATATTGGTATCATTCTGATTGTATGTTGATCCTGATTGTGTTAATGAGAATATTTTGAATCCCCATCTTGCTTCTTGTGTATGTCTTCTTACTTGTCTCTGAGCTCATATATGTTAGTTTCACAAAGTGTGCTAATGTATGGTAAACAAAGAGTATTTTGAATTCATTTATGAGTTTCTAACAAAGTTAGGATTAAAGTCTTTTAGGTGAATTTAGTGAGTTTGCAGCCAGGTATAGAATTTGATGTCCTTGTGCTTGAGGAAAAGGGGTAATAGGCAAAGCACTTACTCTGGTTTCCATTATGTTTGATTTGAGGTATTTAGTTGAGATATACAGTCAGGTGACTCTGAGCCCTGGGATAAGGCACTGGTCCTTCCTCTTGAGGTACGCATGGTTAATAACCACAAACACAAACATAAACATTCATTTGATAAACATTTTATGGACTTGTGTTGAGTATTGTATACATCATTTTGAGACTCCTTTGAAGAAGTGAGTCAAGGGTACACCTGCCTGAGCATTGAAGCTCAAAGAGTAGAAGGATCCTTTGATCCTTATCAGTTGGCCCTCTTCCTTGTGGACTTTGGAGTGGTGATAGAGTCAAGATTTTATTTACATTATCCACCAGAGTGTAAATGTGCAAGTTGAAGACCAAAGGGAATAATCCACAACCAACAGTAACAAAGGATTCCCCTTGGTTTTGTTTCAAATTGCATAAGTCTAACATAGTGACTGATCTTGACAAGTTGTATGAAAAATGTTGAACAAATATGTTGACAAGTTCCTTGAAATTTTTGATGGGAGGGTTATGTTGGTAAACCACTCCATGGCTTGGCCCTCGAGGCTCCTTGGAAATAATCTCATAAGATAGGAGTCATCTTGGTGAAACTCAAAACTCATGATGTAGAACTGATGCACATGATCATGTGGGTTGCCGTTGTTGTCATACTTGTCATATTAGGGAATTTCAACTTTCCTATGAAAATCCATCATACTCACACTTTTTTCGAAAGGATTGGGACAAATAGAGTCAAGTGAAAAGGAACTTTTAGGTGCCAACACCTTTTCCATCATATGTTTGAGTTGCTTGATCTCCTCTTCTTGAGAGGGTCCTTGTTTCTTGATTCTCCTATCCACATCAAAGTTGTAAGGGACTCTAGCACTCTTGTTGATCAAGCTCTCTAGGAATCTATCTTTGTTTGGATCAAGGTACTTATCCACATATTGTTGGAATAGTGGCTCTTGTTGCATTCTCATAAAATCTTGATCATCGAAACTTGCACTACTTCCTCCATGTTGAGAGCCATGATGAGCTCATTGGGAGGGTTTCCTTGAGTTCCTAGGAGGTGTTCATCTCCTATGTTGTGAAATCCTCCTTCCTCTAGGACTAGGAGATCTTTAAGGGGTCCTTGACCACCTCCTACTTCTTGGGGTTCTTGATGGAGTAGACAGTGGAGAGTTGTTTCCACTGTTGGTACCCCTATTGTTGAATTGATCATTGAGTTGTTGGGCTAAAAGCCTATCTTGTTCCTCTTGGAATGGTTTTCTTCTCAACTCTAGCAAGGCTTGTTTCTCTTCCTCTAGGTGTCTAAACCTTTCTTCTTTACTGGCTTGTTCATCCAAAAAGGCTTTCTTTTCATGCTCAATCCTTTTAAGTCTTTTATTTGCATATCTTGAGATTGTTTTCAGCAGAGAGTTGGACCTTGAATGTTTGAACAAGTCGTTAGTGAATGCGGCATTCACATGAGCATCACCAAATTCATTGTTTTGGTCTTCATGTTGTGACCGTGCATCTTGGTGAGCTTGTCCATAATGTCTTTCAGCTGTTTGATGGGCATCTAAATATATTGAGTTAATAGGGGGTGATTTAGGTTGATTGTCATCACCAAACATCATGTTATCCTTATGTCTTTGGAAAATGTCATCAAGCATTTAATCCATTGCTTCTCTTTGCTTTCTAGTCAAGGTGTAGCTCATATCCATATTTGATTGAGAAGATGGTAAAGACGTACTCAACTCACTAGGATTTCTCTTTGGGTCAAACCAAGCCTCAAACTCACTCCTAGGTGATTGATCAAAGATGGGTTTCTTTCCCTTTTGCTTTTGATGAGTTTGGACTAAGGGTAATTGTTCAAAGACAACTTGAGGTCATTTTCCTTGACTAACTTGGTATCTTGTCGTAATCGACATGAAAGAAAAAGACCCTTGGTGATAAGATGACCTTATGAAATGTCAATACCAAACTAGGATAGTGAAAGTGTTCAATTGTCCAAAAAAGAGATGGTGAGATAGAAAGTTGCAAAAGGTGTAAACCAATACTGCCACAGAGGTGTATAATAAAAGGATGAGTATCCTAACACATATGGAATAGGAGGATGGATTTAACCAAATATATAATTGAAATTGAAACTAAATTTTAATGGAAGTGAATTGGATAAAAAGAGTACTAAAACTCTCCAAGTGTGTTACCAAAGAATCTGAAGGTCTACTTTTTCAACAAGGATGATCTCTAGCTTATCGATGTCAAGCAAGGCTACTTTGTAAAATCAAAGAACAGTAATTCAAGGGATCTAAAAAGAGGAACCCAAGGTACAAACAAATTTCTAGTAGTAGATTAAGTCACCTACTAAAATCTGGTCGACTAAGGAAAGACTGAAAAATTGCATAAACTAGACAGACAACAAAAAGGCTTTGTGCGATAGTTTCCAGGCTAATAGTATGATCATTTCTGACCAGGTGATATTTCGTAGTAAGTAATGCAATAGTTTCTAGGAAGCCTATGCAATACTTTCCAGGCAAGCCATGCGATAGTCTTCTAGTGATGAAATATCGTAGGATAATTCTTAGTACAGGGTTGTAAGACTCTTGACCAGTGAGTGTTAAGAATCTCAATTTTAAAGGTAGCTTATTCAAAATTTTAGTTTGAAGGTTGGATTTTTTGATTTCAAGCATAGTGACAATAGTAAATAGACAGGTTTGCAAATAGTAGGGGATCAAACATGTCATAAAACACTTGCATAAGGGCAAAAGCAACCTTGCCAAGACAAGCAATTATGATATCAAAGCAATAAAATCCTATGAATGCTACCGTGATGTTTGATATTTTGAGAACGTTAACACGGGTAGATCAAAATGAGAACAATTCAAGCACTTACTAGCCTAAAAAGACAATGGCTCAATACTTAACAACTTGGCCGACACTTGATGCTCCATTGCCTCACACAAAGTGGTTTCCCACAATAGATATTGACTTTGTGGTGGAAGTGCTAATGACACAACCAAAGGAACATAGATGGTGAGTAATCTTGGGGTGATCTGGGTTAGTCCACTAGGATCAATCCTTGCACCAAGAAGCTAAGTGACAAAATAGGGTGGCTTCTATCTATGGTTATTAGTAAGGGCTTCCATTCATAATACCCCTCTTGCTCCCCAAAGAGACTCCTTACCTTGCGGCCACAAGAGTCCCTTAAGCATTCTTGCTCAACATTTTCCTCATGGTCACAATCCCATAAGTACTCACATCAAGCGAAGACAAGTACTACGTCTACTAAGGTTTTGTGTCCTTGATAGCCTTGAGTTTATAGTGGGTCGGAATAGCTGGCAAAAAGCTTGTCCCCACTTGGGTCGTTCCTCTTGATTGCTCAAGAGCAGGCCCACTAAAGGATTCTAAAAGCTAAACAAAGAGTGGATCAACCTTTGAGTGTCAGGATTTTTGCTTCCCCTCAAGGGTGAAGAGCATAATCTCCTAGCTCAAAAATATCTCCCAAACACACCAAGCAAAGGTTCAATTACCCTCTTGCTTTCAAAATCTGAAGATGGGTCAAGATTTTCTGGTTCACCACAAGGATGAAGAGAATACTTCTCCTACCACCAAAATATCCCTACAACAAGATATTAAGTGCCTAATAAATGAAACAACTAGTAGATGCCACACTCAAAAAAAAGCAATTAAATAAGCATGTGGTTGGTTTTTATGCTTTGGGAAGCCCTACAAAAAGCATTAGTAGCCCTTGTGCATTTGGAGCTTTGACATGCATTCTTTTAAGAAAATAATCAAGCAATGAGAGCACCTACAAGGACAACTTGTTAGCCCTACAAGGGTTAGCACATCAAAACCAAATGAAATATGCAAATAGACCCCTGTTCTGGTGCAACAAATCAAAAATCCAAATCAAATAGATCAAAGCTTGCAAAGAAATGAAAAAAATTTCTCACTGCCAGGTCTGGGTGATATTTGTATCAGAGAAAGGATCATGCAATATTTCATTCTGGACTGGTGTGATACTTTATCTCTGTGTGATAATTCCTGATACCTACATGCGACAAAGCAAATAACAAGAGTGTGACACAATCTGCCAAAGCGTGCAATATTTTAACTGGTAAATATCATACTGGTATACAAGAAAGTATCATACAACACTGGAAAACTGTCACGCGATAATTCTATCAGAAAAAACTAGCCAACAAATATTGATGAAACAACAAGCAAATATTGATGAAAAAATGATGGAAATGCTCAAAAGGAAGGACAAAACAAGAATGTTCTGCCCCATGATGGGCGCCGAAAATGTACACACTAAATAGTGCACTTCTCTAAGTCATTACTTCCGAGGGAATCCATGAATGGGAAACCTTGAGAAAGCAACCTAGAGCTCCCTAGGCATGGAGTCACAAGGATGTTGATGGTGGTCTCAGCTAGAGCTATTGAAGCATGCAACCTTGCTAGTAAACCACACCATGGGAGATTCAAAGAGACAAGGGCAAGAATGCCAATATCCTCAAGAATCAAGAATGGAAATGCAATGTAATTATGCTAAGAATGAAGATGCAAGCTAAGCTATGAAAGGAACGTATTACAAACCCTTGCTAATTAAGCTATGTGAGCTAATCTAAAGCATAAAAGGAACTAAGCTAGATGTCATGAAAGCTATGATACAAGAAAGAAACTAGAATGCAATAAATGATCTCCAAAAGCTCCAAAGTCTCCAAGAAATCTTGCAGCATAAGATTAGCATAAAAAGTTGGGATCTAAGAATGAGAAAAAAGCTCTCCTTTTAGAGGAATTGAAAAGGAATGGACCATGGAGATAAAGAGGCAAAAGATTTAATCAAGGGTGGAGCTTGAAAGAGGAGCAATCTATGTGCACAAATATCCTCCAATGAGAAAATAAGAGTTGACTTTTGTGTCCATATGAGACAAAAAGTGTTTTTTCTTCTTTTTATAAAATAAGAATAATGCTTTATTTGTGCAACTTAGGATAAGAGGAAAAGTGGGGGCTTTTTATTTAATAAAGGGGAGGAAATTCCTTTGAAATAAATATAGACTTAGGATAAAATGGTTAGCCCATAGAATAATCAAATAAATGATAAAATAGGATTTGATCAAGGAAATTGATATAATTGGAAAAATGTTGATTTTTTAAAATATCGATTATGAGATTTGATAAATTGCTGAATGTGGGCCCAAAGTCTAGGTGACCATTTTAGGGTGCATACAAACTACACTATATAAACATTTATGAGATCGAGCGACTTTAAACTTTTCTTCCCTAAATATAACTATAGTCGGTTAATCTCTTCATTCATTATACCCACACTTAAGAATGGATATATAAAAAATCAGTAAGCGACTATGATATAACTATTGTCATTAGGTCTCCAAAAGTAAGAAAACAACTTTATTTTGCAATAGTCGCAAAATCTTCTAAGAAGATCAAAATAAAGATTTAATTAGGAGATTAAGAGATTTCACATAAACCGTCACGTCAAAGTTACAGTCGATGAATACTTATAAAAAGACATAACAAGCTATCAAATTTAGCAACTGTCTTTTCTTCCAATAATCAATAAGTCTTTAAAATTAAAACTGCTCGATGACTCTCTCGATAAAATCATGAAAATGTGAAATATTGAGCAACTATCATTCAAACATAACTCGTTAAGTTAGCAAATAAATTTTTACTGGAAAATTTATCACTAATTATAAAACACTTTCTTTACTCACCAAATCGAAATACAAAATTTAAATATGAAAACTCTTTTATAGACTACTATAATCTATATATTCACTTGGCATAATCTATATAAATGTAACCAAAAAATATATCAACAACATTTTATACATATAACTCGGAGAATAAAAGCAAGTTAACATATTTTTCTAAATAAATTAATGGAAATATATTTTAGAATATCAAAAAAAAATATACGCTATTGAATTACCTATATTTCACTAGAAAAATTGAAGAGCATTTCTACATTTCTAAAAATATACTGATTCTGTATAAAAAATTCATATCCTGAAATGTATTTTATTTTACAATATCATTTATGCGAAAACTAAATGTAACCAGATAATTTAACAAGAATGTACTTTACTAAAATATAAACAACCTTCCATATAAAATTAAAAATCTTTTCTCCCGCTTATCTTACTTTCCAAAAGTATAAGCTTTAGTCTCCCTGAATTAAAACATACAAACTGATAAAAATGATGAAAATTAATGTTATGATTTATTAAGTTTAATAATCTATATAAACATTATAGTAATTACCTTAGTTTTTTATCAGCTTGCAAAATTTTCAACTATCCTTTGTCTTACTTGATGAAAATTAAGACGGCATTTTAGATAGATGATTGGCATCCTCAATGCAACTTGATTTGCTGTAAAATCTTGATAATTCCAATGTTTTCTTTTTATTTGTACACAAACAGAATGTTCATATTGTGGAAAGACAACTGAAAATATTGATGCGGCTTCAAATTGTTTATATTGCCTGATTTCTATACATAGATTTACCCATTGATTTTCTATATCTTTTTTTTAAATGTCTCTATCAATTGACAATGTCCATCGTAGAAATGGTAAAATACCTATCTTTTCAATGTCTTCTTTGTTTACAAAACACTTGTTGTACTCAAAACCTTCACTTGGTTGTGCGTATTCTAGCAAAAAATTAACTATGTCAATCAAATCTTTAGGAAAAAGAGAAATCATAACAAAATGAATAGTCTGAACATTTTCACCTATTTCTAAACCCCAAGCCATTAACATAGCGGCAATATCAACATTTACTTTCCATCGATGAGTAGCATTATGAAATTCTTCACCTAATGTCCGTTGAATAGCTTGCACAACAGAATTAGTCTTACAGAGTAATAAATTTTTTAAATATGTATGTTCTACTCTCCCAAAAAAAGCTATTTGTTGTGTGCTTGTTTGAAAAGTAAATGTAGCTTCCATTGCTAATAGTTGATTTATAGTAATCTATATTATCTACTCTAATGATCTTTACAATGCATTAATTTTCTTGTTCATCCTTTTATAGTAATGTAGGATTTTACACATATATGGCTTTCTATAAGTTTTACAAGATTATCAATTAATGAAATCTTTAGTAGATTTCGTACGACAGTGCTTTAATTGTTAAAGATTGTTGTAACTTAATTTCATGACTTATATCGATGTCATTTTAAGTGAAATCTGACACATTTAAGCTATGTTATATACAAAACACTTCAGATTTAATATCAAATGTGACATCTTGTAAAATTCAAAAAAAAAAAAAATCATTTTAGAACAAAATCTTTACAAGATTTCTTACGGATGTACTTTAAATCTTCTCACTATTGTCAGTTATTTTTATCTATAATATCAAAGTCATCAAATGAAAATTCTAACACACATGACATAACTAATATCTCATTTCGATCAGAATTTGCTAACTAAATTCTAAGAATTCAATATTATTTTAATTTTTCAATTTTGTTTGATTTTAAATGTTTTTAGTTGCGATATAGAAATTCAATATTCATGACAACTAAATTTTGAATTAATAGTTACTGCCACATAAATCTGATTATAAAAAACCGTGCATTGAATAAAAATATTTTACTTTCAATACCATTTCAAAGAGTATTAATTAAGAAAATCCTTCTTAGATTTGTCACAGATGTGCATTAAATGTACTGACACTCCTCAGCTCATATTATCTAAATATCGATGTCGTCTAATGTGAAACCTGCCACTCTTAATTTTTGTCATATATGGTACACTTATTAAATTGGTAACTTAATTATAAGATTTAAAAAATAATACAACTTTTCATTTTTTTTAAATTTAAATAAAGATATAGAATGTATTTGATCATTTAAAAATTAACATGTTGAATCATTGTACAACTATATATTCTTACAAATATTATAGTGCAATGTTCTTAGTCCAGATATCGGATGTACATGCTCATGACCTTAAAATCCGTCATTTAATACAATCGAATTTAGTAATAACTATCTTCAAAACCCACTTTCACCCATTAAGTTTTTTTTTGGCATTTCAGATTTAGCTGTTCATGGCTACTAAATTAGAAAATAATGCCACTGTATAGACGACTTACCAAAATCCTTCTATTCAAAAAGTGTGCCTACTCAGTACAATGTCGGATACAGTTCCTGTTGCCATATAAATCCAATGCTTTAATGTTGTATTGAAAAGAAAAATTTTATTTTCTATACGATTACGAAACGTATTAATTAGCAAAAACTTTCTTAAATTTATCACAAATGTCCATTCAATGTTCTGACTGTTGTGAATTAAATTTATATATTATATCAATTTTGTCTAATATGAAATCTGCCATTCTAAATTTCTCTGTTATATAGTACACACATGTACACCTCGTAGCAGACCCACTATTTTGAAGCACGTACCAATAAAGTAAAATCAAAGGGTGTCACATGACCACAAGTCTTCACAAGATTCCTTGAGAACATGCGACATTCGTTCAATCATTTGCACAGTTTTTGACTAAAACCATTCTAGTTACTTGTTTATACGACATAGTTAATAGATTTTGAAAAATAAAACACCAACTGACAATTGAAATTAATTAATTTTGGATTTAGTAGCTATGAACAACTAACTCCGATATACCCAAAAACACATTTAATGGACAACTGTACCCTTCTCTCATTATCTCTGAATGAAACTACTAACCGCAAAAAAATTAGGGAGAATGCGCAACTAAACATTATCCCATTCTCGGGATCTTTAGGATTGTACCGATTTAACTGACCGATTGGTAGACCAAGCTAATCTCCAGTTCTCCAAATATATTCACTAATAGCCAAACTATTTAGACAATCGCCAACTAAACTCATCTCAAAATATCTAAAATTTAAATATACCATACTTAAATTTACAAGTTAATAAAGTTATATATATATATATATATATAATTACACTTATAAATTAAAAACAAATATTAATTATATTCAATACATTCATCTGTTGGCTAATTTTTATATTGTTATAAATTTATACTAACAATTTATTAATACAAAATATACTATACTTAAATTATAAAATTATGAAACTAAATTATATATAAATTTGAAAATTGTCTAATGATTCTCTTTGGTCATTACGGTCAGTGCAGTAAAAATTACAAACCGAATTGCAATTACTAGTCTTATTTACCCTATTGTTAAGGCATACAAGAATATAATACAAACTTTAAATTACTTACCAGCGATTATCAAAAGAAACGCGCTTCATACTTTAATAGCACTCTTCCCTTATTTTTCAATGTTGAACCAATCCCTTATTTTTCAATGTTGAAGCAAACCCGATGCGGATAAGAGTTATGGGTACAGCCTTTCATATCACAGTGTTACTATCCCTTTTATTAAACAATTTAGCGGTCCTTGTAGTTACATCTAATACAGATAAAAATATAATTGCTATTGTGATAAAGGGGAAATGGTGAAACAAGTACTAGGATAAGATGTTGTCAAGAGTTTAATTATGACCTATTTTAACTGGCTAATAAGATTTTATTATGGAGTCTCTGTGCTTTTACTAGTTCCTTAATTTGGAATAGGCCCTCTAATTCACAAGTTTCATGTGGAGTGGACAGGACAAAGAGATCGCACTCTTCACTGAGGTCACGGCACGCAGACATGGTGGCACAAACCAAAGCATGGAAACGACTCCTCATTTGTGGTTTCCCTATAATAAAAATTAATGTTTACCTAATTACCTTGGATTTGGTTGGTGCCAAACATTTACAAGGAGGATTGTAAGATACATTGTCACACCAGCCATGTCTCACACAAGGAGAGAGAATATAGTTTATTTCTTCACTACAAGATGGACAATCAGGTCAACCTTTCTACAAATCACCTATATACCCGACGTCCACAGAAGTTAACCTTAGATTTTCTGTTCGAGGAAAGATGTAAAATAAGTGTGCAGACATGCTATGGGATATTGGACCGTGGCCATATTTAGCGTAGGTGCTTGTCAGGAAGCAAACACTAAGCCTAGCATTTTGACTGTTAGTATCAAGGATCATAGAAAGAGCCTTAGGAACCTAGTTTTGAATAAAGAATAGATATTGCTTATTGTAGAACATTTGAAGCCCTACTTTTCCCTTCTAGAGTGGAGATTAGGCATTCTACAATTTCATTTTGTGATGACAAGGACAGAAGTAATTATAGTTAGTATTCTGAGTGGGAAGATTGAAGCACAAATGTGGACTTTGGTCCTTTGCCTTGAGAAAGGGAGGTAAAAAAGAAAGGGAGGAAAAAAACATCTAGGGTGAGAAAACACATTCACCCTAAGACTAAGAGGGTTTCAGTTTCAACTAGCAATGCTTCCCATGATGCTTCAGTTTCAACTAGTGTTTGTCTAGTACCAAATCACGAAGGAAGAGCTTCGTTTCCCAATGATTTGGTGAAAGTGATGCCACTCTTAAATTTAGATTATGAGAGCATGCTAGACATTCTAAGCATTGCATAGAATGCAACTCTGTCTCTTTGAGGATGAATAAACTGATTTTTTATGAAATTAATTTAATTAATACGAAATTGTATTCCATTCAATGGAAAATGGATAGTATTTACAATTAGGAAGCTCTTTGAGGTGAGAATGAGGGCAGTCCAATCTCATTTCTTTTTTATGAAAAGTGATTAAGGATGTGGAGTTTATGATAAATGATTACGAGAGAAGAATTATCAGGTTGGAAACTAAGATAAAAGAATATAAATCATATTCCGAAGACTTTGGTTTCTTTCAGCCAAAACATGATAAAGGATTAAGGATACTAACGAGAACATTAAGAATCTGGTAGACATTTATGACAAAATATATCAAAATTAGAATTACGTGGTTGATGTGAATGGTATTGATAAGAATAAACTTGTGTTTGTAGAGAACAGTAAAGGCCCGTGCGAGACAATGTGAAGAGGACTATTGTTCAGCTTGCTCAAGATCTCTAGGAGACGAAGAAACTGCTTCTTAATGCTTCCGAGCAAGAAGTATTAGGTGATGAGGTCTTACAGAATTTAAATTAGAACTATTTTGTAGATTTTCTCCTTTGTTTCTTATTCATTACGCAGTTCCTAGTATTTTCTGATGATTGGATGTCTGATGATATCTTGTCGGTAGCATTTTGTATACAAGAAAAATATTACAAAATTTCATATGGGTTTAATTTCTGAATCTATTTTTCATATTCTTAAATTTTAGATTATTGAAAGCAAGAATTAAATTATGTTTGCTCTTAGCTACATTATACAAGCTCCTCATAGAATTATTTATCTCTAATTGTAAGTTCTTAATATGAAGAGTGTGGGTCAATGAATGAAAAATGTTGTAATTTTATACAAATTTAAACTCCATCCTTGTTATTTGCTTATTTCTTCACATATATTCAACTAATCTATAAATTCATTAATATCATTGTTGAATTATATATTAGTCACCATGGTATTATTGAATCTATAGCTCAAATCATTTTTTAGAAAAATTAATTATCATTAATTAATAGCATATATTCTAATTAATTTATGTTTTATTTTCTTGTTATTTATTTCCTTTTTACCTTAGACTTACATAATACAAATTAACAATTTAATATTATATTCTTATATTAAAGTGGTTATAACATCTATAACTCAAATCATTTTCTAAAATATTTGATTATCATTTAAATCATAGAATATAGTTTAATTAATTTATTTTTTGTTTGTTTCTTATGTATTTGCTTTTCCACTTAAGACTTATACAACACAAGTTAAACAATATTATTCACTCATATTGATATCCTGTTTTCTACTATCTACTTAGATATAAACATCATCTCTCATCTTGATTAGGACACTTTCATTACCACGAATTTAAATGTACAGTATTAACTTTAATACATTAACACAACTAAAGAGTATTTCCCTTTCAACCGTTATGTTCTCAAGAATTGAAGTAGATAAACATGTCCTCTTCCAACATAATCACAATCTTTCAAAGTTAATATTGCATCTAGATAGTACATGAGACAAAGTGAGTGAGGAAACACGACTCCATAGGCTATCAAATCATTTCTTTGAACATGGGATCTCTTCCTAATCCGCTTACTTGAACCTTGACAAAATAAACTGTATTATTCCATTTCTCTTGGTAAAGCATCTAGAATCCATTCTCCTTTAAACACAAATCTAAATATGTTTACTTATCAATTTATTTTCCATACATTGCACTGCATTTAGTTAAGAAACAGTACGAATAGTTAATCGAGGCGGTGTGACTCTTGATGCATACCTCCATAAATATAACCAAAGAAACATAATTTTTTGCTCATTCGTCATAGCTTCTAAACACTAACAAACTGGTAAGATTCAAAAGAAAGAGAAACAAATAAACCAAAACCAGTAGATATGGCTTCAACTTCCGCTAACAGTGCTTCCTCCTCTGACACCATCTCAGTAGAAGATGGATGGAATGCAGCTGAATTGTGCTTGTCGATAGCAACGTATATAGGATTTTTTAGAGATTTAGAGACAGGTGTACAAGGTATGGTTAGCCGTCGTGCTTTACACCCTCTTGTGGAACAGATAAACGAAATTTACAGTGATCTGCTTTCCTTTTTTGAAAGATCAGAACGCAAACAGAATACAGGTGAACTTGACCGTAGAGTTTTCGAGGCAATTCGTAAATCATTCCATGAATTGGATCAGCCAAGCAGGGCGCAAGAATTGCTTGCGATGACAGTGAATCCTCCTCTGCCAACCACAGTCGTTTCAGAGACCCATATTGATGAAGGGGTTTCATGCCCAATTTGTATGGAAACTTTCAAACAGGGAAGTGTGGTTTCCAAGATGCCCTGTCCTGAATTACACATATTCCACTCTGATTGTATTAAGCCATGGGCGGAAGAGTATGACACTTGTCCAACCTGTAGGGCTGAGGTGGAATCAGATAATTTCCCCCAACGCAGAAATTCAAGTGCACACACTTCAGATAGGCAAGGTGAAAGAAATTCGTGGTCTCCTACACCAGAGAATAATAGCCGTAGTGAAAGAAATTCGAGGTCTCCTACAACAGAGAATAGTAATCGTAGATCATGTTCACGTTCTCCCAGACCGAGGCTGCCATTCTAAATCTACGATGTAGGGTTTAGGGTTATCTCATGTTTCTAAATCTAGGATCTTATCTCCTGTAATGGGAGGTAGGTACCTAACTGTCTGTCATTTTATTTTGTTGGCTTGTTAGATTATTTTCCTTAATATGGATTAGTTTTTCTTTGTAAAGGAGTATTTGTTATATTAAATTAATAAAAATAACTTTTGGTCTATAATAGGTATGTTTTGAAGAGTTGTGGAGGTTTAATTGAATAAAATTTTGGTTTAATTTTTGCATATATTTGCTTAGTACATAAAATTAATTGTAGACTATTGAATAATTATTTTGTTTGTTCAATCAGGATCTCAATTAAGAAAGGATACTATAAAATAAATTATACATCCTCTTGAAAGAATCAAAACATAACCAAAGATTTGCATGAAAAGAAATAAAACATATATCAAAACATAAAATATAACATTTTTAAAATCTTTTACACTTTGTATAAGATATATTATATATTTCAAAAGTTGTTTAAACATATCAAAATTAACCTTTATTTAGTGACAAAGTAAATGGAAAAAATTAGTTTGAGATTTTATTGAAAATTTAAAAATAATTTTTTTAGAAAATTTAATGTTATCATAATCTTAAGAATATCTCTTATTTGAAATATTAGATTTTGAGTCTAGTTTTCAAATATTAATTTTACATAGATGTTGAAAATTAAATGGGATTTAAATTTATAGATTTTTTTGGGGAAATAACAATAGCCATAAATTGTTAAGGTCAAAATTCTCCTTAAATTATTATCTAATCTTAAAAATAAATGTCATAAATTGGATATTTTAAATTTTATGAAACAACTATTTTAGATAGGACTAAGTATATTATATAATTAAATTCAATTTACAATAAGAAAAGAGTAAGAAGTTGCAAATCTATGAATTTGATATAATGTTGGAGTTAGTTGTTTAACACTATTGATTCAAAAATAATATTAAATAGTCAATCACATAAGAAGAAGTAAATAGTTTTCTAAATGAATCTCTAAATGATTACAATATATAAGAATGAGTCCTTCTAAAGAAAAGGTCAAAAAATAAATAGTAAGATTAAATAAGATTATAAAATATATTCATCCTAATTGAAATAAGAAAATTGTTGATAGAATAATAAAAGATGTGATTAATAATTTAGCTTAAATGCGATAAAGATAAGATTAATTATTTAATTATATGATTTTCTTATTTTATTTGGAAACAATTGTTCTACATATGATAGAAATAAAATGAGACTCTTTATTAATTTTTATAAGTTTTAATAGTTTCAACAACATATATATGGTCTACAAGAGTGTGATTATACTAGTTGTACCCTTATTTTTTGTGACCACCAAAAGAAGATGTACTCACATAGGCATTTGAAGAAGATTCTATATATTGGGCTACAATATGCTCATATTTTGTTAAAGAACTCCAAAGACTCATAAAGAAAGGGTATCTAGTCAAGGGAATATTTTGCCTTGGTGTTAGTTGTATGTTCCCTTTTAATATCCTTTTGGAGTTCTCCACCAAGAAGGGAATTTAAAATCTCATGAGTGTAGACATGTACCTTGAGATGAAGTTAGTTATATTTTTACTTGGAAATTCCTTGGAAATATTGAGATCATTGATAGTGACCTTTTTTCTTGTATTTTCTTAGAAAGAAACAAGAAAAGCATTCAATAATTGATTGAATATATAGATAGAATAATTTGGAAGGATAAATACCATTCTATTTTTGTTACTTTAAGTGTTAGGAGAATAGGTTGAGCAATATATTATCTAGATAATAATAATTGTTACATATAGTAAGAAATGAATTAGTTTGGAGATGTGGTTTCCATCACCATTATACCTATCAAAATTGAGCGACTTGATTCCCTATGCTAGTAAACTAGTCAGGAAATGGATGAAAAGAAAACTGTGATGATAATACACAGTAAAAGAATTTTGAGTAATTTTAGTGGATAAATTAGCAAGTTGATACTAGAAATGACCCATATTTTTAAATATGGTATTGAGAATAGGATTATGAGGAAAGAAAGATAGAGGTGGGACCAAAGGATCTATCATTTCTATCAATTATAGCCCAAGGAGATCTTATTTATATTGATAAATGATCTATATTCCTAGATAATGAATCAAATTTAGGTGCCACCTCTAGCATATGTATTGACATCCTAGTTATAACAATGCAAACCTATCCACCAAATGAATTATACTGAGTTTCATTGTTGGCCAAGTGGAGAGAGTGATACTTGAGTACCTTTGTTCTATCCTAGTGGCATCAACACCTTAAGGCCCTTCCTATGTGAAATTATCATCACCTTTATATTACTAATGGTAGATTTCGCCTCATATTAGATATACGAATTATTGAAAAAACCTTTAAAATATCTCATGTTCTTCTCAAGAGACTAAAACTAATCAAAATATTACAGAATATTAATGATCCATTTTAGGTATAATATTTTCAATGAAAAAGTTGTCCTTTTATTCTTTTAGAATGTCAAATGGACATTGACTAATAGGATTCCTCCACTGGGGTAAGTCTATAAAAAATGGTTCCCTTCTCTTTTTTTTGTGTGTCATGCATAAATTAGTCAATTTAATCTCATTTTCAATATGTTGAAGGTAGAATGAGAAATGAATTTCTCACCTAATTCCATCCATGAATTTATATTCTTTGGTAGTTTTGAGTACGATTCCATTTCTTTTTCATTAAGACTTCAATGGAAAAGATGGATGAGATATGTATCAACATGTTTCACTTGTACATAAGTAATTAAAACTCTATGATGTGATCCTTAGGATTACATGTCCATATATATTTATTGAATTTTGGTAGTTCAAGGTTTCTTGTAAATGAACGTATATAAAAATTTGCATCAAATTTATTAGGGCACAAATCTTGTTCTATATATGTAGTCTTTTTTCTTTTGAATTGTAATGCCTCATTCTATTTTTCTTATTTCTCTAATTTTTTGAGCAATCTTTACAGTAGATGATGGATTTGTTAATGTATCAATTATTCTTTGGTGTCCTAGCTATTTATAAATTGCTCCTTTTTTGGGTGACATTCGTATCGATTTGAGTGTGACACACTTTGAGTTTATGAATCTAATGATTTTGAAGAAGGATCTTTAGGTTGTGCCATAATAGTGCCTTTATGTTGACTTGGATCCTATTGCTAATATTTGAGAAATTGTTAATGTGATTGAAATGGTTGAAACCATACCATTTATTGTACAAAATATGGTTTTCATTCCACTAGTTGTTACTGAACTCTTGGATATGTCAGTTGTTTTTTTGGTGGAGGAACTTGTTCATAATACTGTAATACATTCTGCTAATGTGGTAGGAACTATGGTTGTTATAGTTTTCATTGGTATACATATTGTATTCTTGGTTTAAAAATAATTTATGTGTTGGTGTCATCATGTTATTGAGAGAATTTTCTTTTGTCTTGGGTGAATAAGTGCTTCGGTTTCGTCAATTGAGTATATATTATATTTGGGTGAAATCCTTTTGATTCTAAAGGTGCACCTTATCTAGGGTAATGTTATACACTAAGTTTGCACCCTTGTTTCAAGCTCTTGTAGTCTTGATAACCTAGTATAACGTGGGAATCATCTCCAGGTTGTGGGACCTATGCTAACTGAGATGAGATCTCCAGGTTCTAGGTTGGTTCCTCTTGGATAATCACCTTAATTTTCTTCTAGACATGAAAGGTAAAATTTTGAGGGAAAGGGATAGAAGGAATGCTTGAAAGGGAAATAACTTGAAAGAAAACTACCTACTAGGTGATACACTAAAATTAGGGTTTGGATCTCAATATAGAGGATGAAAATAATGAACAACTCAGGTCTAGGAGATCACAACTCACTAAATAGGCTTGGATAAGTATTTCATAGAAGGGTTTGCAATAGAAAGAGGCTATTTAGGGAAAGAAAGGATTTCACAAACAATAGCATTCCTAAGGGATTTAGAAATAATTTATGACCTCCAAACAAACATTCACCTCTGCAACTCGGTATAGGAATGAGACAGATAGTTAGGGGGTTGACGTATACCCACAAGAGCATTCAAATCAAATCACCCACAATAATACACAAAATTGCAAAAAGAGAGAGGGATCAGGAACCCTAAGATACCACCAAAAACACCATATACTTTGATCCAATAAGATATAATTCAAACAAGGAAGCATAGGGACATGAAGGATTGTCACAAAATAACTCTGTAATGTTTGAATCATCAATGAAAGATTTACAACTATAGATGCCAGAGGGCAGAAAAAATGCCACAGATAACTCTCAAGAAAGGTGAATTTATTTTACAATTATCCAACTCTGAGCTCAAAAGCTCCAAAAAAAAAATATACATACTCAACTACACGCAGGCATGAGTCAAAAACCTAACTAGGGTTACAAGATTTTCAGTAGAATAAAAAACCCTACATTTGTCAAATCTGATCATAAATACCACTCTGCAAAAATCATAGCTAATTAGATATAGCTTTGAGTGCCCATCCCTATACTACAAGCAGCCTGTAGACAAGCAACCTAGATCATCTACCCCTCTGCAAGTCGGCCTTGCCATAAAGGCTCACAATCTGATCATATTTCCCTAGGTACAAGTACCATTCAAAAGGTGGCACCAACTCTTTCTAGCATCTCCTGGCATGAAAATGTGGCACAGTACCCTACAATGTCAGCCAACAGTCATCTCCATCAACTTTCCCACCCATAAATGTCCTGAGAATTAAATTCCTGAGCTACCTGACGTTGTGCATGGCTGAAAGAATGCAAAACCCTAGCAAAACCAATAGAAATCATTTGCATTTTTTAAATATAACAGATAGCGGCAAATTTAAAACATCACTGTTGATGAGAAATCCCTCCTCTAATAGGTCAACTACCACCTGGAAGTCAGCAACCAATGAAATGTGAGCAAATTAGCACATCTAACAGACTTGGGCTCATGACCCATAGAAAGAGCATGGGACCGTTGTTGCTATACCGTGATGCTAAAAGTTGAGCATCTTGGATCCCTAGTATAATGACAACCGCTACATCAAACCGGACGTTAAGCTCTTTAGAAATCCCTGACCCCATGGACCCACTAACAACCACCACATAGTATACCAACCAGCCAATCAAACATTGCCAAACGGATCCACGCCACATTCTTTCTAACATCAGACCCACTGTCTTCCAAGATTCTGATCTAACAGCGGGTGCATGGTCTCGTGTGTCAGAAAACCTCTTTGCAAAGATACACCAACTATCGATCTTCATCCTTCTACCATCCCTGTAGAGAATCAGACATGGCCCCACCGACATGTTCCAGTTCATTATTATGTGGACCAATCACATGTGAGCACATCAGCAAGAAAGGACCCACCTCTGAAGGCTCTGACAACAAAGGAAGATCGACAGTTGGTGCATAATCTCACATGTCAGAAAACCTCCATGAGAATACATGCTATCTATCAGATCAAAAGCTTGATCGTTCGCTAGGCCCATTGATAAATTTCCACATCATTACTTCTAGCCAATGGAAACCTTCCACATAGGACAATGTAGCAATGGACCCACACAAGGTATGAAGCACTAAGCAAAAGGGGAGATCGATGGCTATCACAAAATTGCAAGCCTATGACAGACCCTTTGCGAACTCACGAAAACCGTCAGATCTTCTTGACTGGGACCCTCCCATAAAATGATCGCTGAACTTCTTAGCGAATACATGACTAAAGAGAATTTAATAGTTTCGTAGGGTCGCTAGTTGGAAAAAGGTAACCGCCAAACATTACGAAACTAAGAGGATTTTTGTAGTCACCAATTCACCAAATAAGAAAAGTAACCATTGGAAGACTTAGAGAACCTGTGACCAGCCAATAGAATTAAAGCGCACATGGGTATTGAGGGACTTAAGCGGCCGATAAAGTAATAAAAAATTAGAGCATGGCCCAAGGGTTTTCTAGGGTTTATTACATATAACAGCTAGTTTTATAAATATATGACCTGTAGACTAGGGGCCTTTAGAAATTTGCAGAGGTCAGAGAACAGGGCAGAACACCATGAAATTTTTAGGGATGCAGGGCAGGGTTAAAACAGGGACCTGGGGATAGATTTAGCCAAATTTGTATAGAATAGGAAAATTATGGTAACATTTTGGCGATTTCTACTAGATGTCAGCCTGGTAGACATGGAAATCCAGTGGCCTTAAAACAATCCATTGGGCATGGGGTCATAAAAAATAAATAATTCTCACATGAAGATAGAACTAAAGATATGCTCAGGGCACTTCTTGAAAAGTAGGAAACTAACCTAGAAAATAGGGAAACAAAGTGGAAAACATATTTACAGAATTTACAGAGAGGGGTTAACCTCAAAGCAGGGCTTCAAGTGAAAACCATTCACTCAGATAGGCAAGGGAACTCCTTCCATATTTGATAGTTGAAAAGCATTGGATCCCTTGCACTCTGTTATAACAAATGGTCCACCCCAAAAGGAATCAAATTTTGTATGTCTGCCAGGCTTGGATCTGAACTCATCCCACTTGAGGACTACATCCCTAACTTTGAAATTTTTCTTCCTGGCTCTTTTATCAAAGCTTTTCTTTGTTTGGATCTGATGGAACTCCATATCCTGCATTGATTTGTCTCTGATCTCTTCCAACTCCATCAACTGAGCATATCTGATCTGCAAGGGATCTCCTTCTTCAAATAGGGCATACTAAGTAGCCAAGTCCAAAGCTAGCAATTCAACTGAGATGGACAACTTGGCCTCTCTACCATACAGTAACACATAAGGAGAATTCCTAATGATCTTCTTTGGGGTAATTTTGTCTAACCACAAGGCAAACCTTAGTTTGGTATGCCAATCCCTTTGGTTGTCTTGTAGAGTCTTCTTGATTATCTTAATCAAATTCTTGTTTGTTGATTTTTCTAAACCATTGCCTTGGGGGTAGCAATTTGAACTCATATTTAGATAAATGCCATTCTTGACTGCCCACTCTAAGACTTTGAGGCCTGTGAATGCCAATGCATTATCTAAAATTATGGAGTCTAGAGTGCCAAACCTATGCACTATATCATCATAAAAACTTAAGACGACACTCTCATTGGCTTATTTTAAAGAAATTACTTTTGTCCATCTAGTGAAGTAATCTGTTGTAGTAATTATCCATTTATGTCCTGCACTAGATGGAGGATTGATCATGCCAATGAAATCTATGCCCCACTTCATGAAGGGCTGATCTATTCTAATTGGTTGGAGGGGAAGAGCAGAAAGTCTCTCTTTTCTTGCAAACATGGCACACTCGATGCCTTTCCTTACATACTCATGACTATCCTTAAAGATAGATGGCCAATAGTATCCAGTCCTCATGATTTTAAAAGCAGTAGTCCTAGGAGAAAAGTGACCTCTAGAAGGTCCATCATGAAACTCAAATAGAACATCAGCTATCTTTTATGAATCTATGCATCTTAAAAGGACACCATTGTGATCCTTTCTGAAAAGAACTTCATTTATCAACACAAAAGGAATAGATTGTAATCTATAATATCTCCTTTTTGCTAAATCCAAACCTGCAGGACATTGTCCTATCTTCAAACAATTGATCATATTAGGCAACCAACTGGTTGCCTTGGCTTGTTCTTCTATAGAATGCACCACCAGAGATGCATCCATTTGCTCTGATTCCTTTGAACCTTCATCCCCTGCCAAATGTTCACAAAGACCTCTTCCTCTAAACATCTTGGTAGTTTGAATATCTGTCATATTCCATCACCTTGGTGATCCAACTAGCTCTTTTTTCATTTAGGTCTTTGGAAAGAAAAAATTCTTTGACACTTGGATGAGTAACCTTCAAGTGTACCTTGCCATGGGTCAATAGATATCTAAACTTTTTAGGGCTCTTTACCACAGCAAGTACATGTTTTTCTATAAAAGAGTATCTTTGTTCATACTCTTCTAAACCTTTGCTAAAGAAAGCAATAGGCTACTCCAATCCTTCTGAATTTTATTGAGTCAACATTGAAGATATAGCATCATGACCTCCATAAGCATAAAGGATAAAATCCTTATTGAAATTTGGGTTTAACAAGACAGGAGCTTCTATCAAGGCTTCTTTGATAGCCTAGAAATTGGCTTTCCCTTCATTAGTCCAACTAAAAGCTGAGCTTTTCTTTAACATGGTTGTCAAAGGCTTTAGTAAATCTGCAATGTTAGGCAAGAACCTCCTAACAAAGTTAATCTTTCCTATGAAAGATTGGAGACTTTTCTTATGATGTGGCAATGGTAGCTCTAAGATGGCTACAATTCTCTCAAGATCTACTGTGATCCCTTCTTTGGATACTACATATCCCAATAATTTTCCTTCATGAACTGCAAACACACATTTCTTGGGATTAAGAGATATCCCAAATTCTCTACACCTTTCAAAGATCTTCCTCAAATGTTGGATGTGATCTACTACATGCTTTGAATAGATAGTTATATCATCTAGATAGACTAGCACAAACTTGTACATGAGGCTTTTAAAGGCCATATCCATTGCCTTTCAAAATGTAGCACCTGCATTTGACAAACCAAAGGGAATCTTTTGATAAGCCATGGTTCCCCACCTGGTTGTAAATGTAATCTTGTATTGATCCTCTTCATTCACTAAGATCTGATTGTATCTTGAATAGCCATCCAATAATGAAAATCTCTCAGATTTAGAGACACATTGTAAGATTTGTTCCATAGAGGGTAATGGATGGCGGTCTTTTAGAGAAGCTCTATTAAGATCCCTGAAGTTGACACATAACCTCAACTCCCCATTCTTCTTCCTGATAGGAACAAGGTTGGAAACCCAACTAGTATGCTTAATGGGGTAGATGATACCACTTTCTATTAGTTTGAGTATTTCTTTATGCATGAGTGGGTCAAGCTTGGGATTAATAGGCCTTTTCTTTTGCCTTACTGGTTTGGCATTAGGCTCTAATTCAATAGTGTGCTGAGCAAGAGTAGGATCAAAACCCTTGAGGTCCTCATATTGCCATGAAAAAACATCACTGAATTATTTGAATAACTGAGTGTAAGCTTTCTTTTCCAATTCAATGTTTACTTTTCCAAATTGTAAGCTCTTACCTGGTTCCAACTCTAATTCAACACAATGTTCTTGTTGAACTACCAGGCTAGCTTTATTTTTCTTGACTTCATCATCCTTGTTGAAAACAATCTCTAGGGTAACAAGACCTCTAGGCATCTTATTGGACTTGAGTTGTATCAATTGATCACCATAGTTTTGTGATAGCCTATCTTGATTGTGTTTTGAAAAGATATCTTCTTCAAACAAGAATTGCAGAATTTGTTCATCATTGTCAAACACTTGCCAATTGACATCATTATCAGGAATAGATGATTTTACAATCACCTTGATATGTTGTTGATCTATTTCTTTTGAAACACCATTTGGAATATGATACTGAGATCCAACAACAACTAACCTAACTGCATTTTGATTTAGTTTCCTAAGGATAGCAACAATATTGAAAGCACAAAAATCTTCAATTACATCCCAAACTCTATGTTTGTATGCTCTCAAGGTGTCATTCTTGGTTGTACTTATCCCTCTTACTTGGCTGACAACTAGCTCACTATCACCATAAACTTTTAAGGCCTTAAGCCCTCTTTTTCTAGCCCACTCTAGTCCATTGACTAGACTTTCATATTCTACAGTGTTGCTAGTGTAGGAGAAATTGAATCTAAAGGTAGTATAATACCTTTTCCCTCTTGGGGACACTAACATAGAACCACCACCAGAACCATGTCTACTTCTAGCTCCATCAAAGAAAAGTTCCCAAATCTGATTTCTCTGATCCTTTGAATCAATGTCTTCTTTGAAAAGGCTTGGCTCTATGGATCCACTTTCTCATATCAAATAACTTCCCAAACCAAAATCCCAAACAAAATTTTCTTCGGCCTCTGAAGCTCTTTTATCTAGAAACATATCAGGGATACTCTCTATCTTTGTGTTTGCTTCACTAATAGTTTGGAAGTCACTGTCATCAAATATAGGGCAGTTTACATTGATGCTATTGGACACATATGGCTCTATATGGTGTGCTACCAGTGGTTTTGACTTAATGGTGACCTTGGTCCCATACCTTGTATGAAATATCATGTGAGACCTATTAGCACATGCAAAAAATGTCAGTCACTTGATAATCCAGTGGTTGTCGCATGATCACAAGGAATATTATTCCCCTTCGTGGTCATGCGACAGCCGTCAATTTGGACTCTAGTGTTAGGTTGTTAGTGGGACCTAGTTTTCAGATGCATCAGAAGGTCCTGACATCTGCATGAGATTGATGATGGGTGTCAGTTCTCATGGGATTTGTTAAAGGCTTGAGATCTTATGCTAGCCATCGATCTTACTTTCCTCAAAAGTGATAAAGTGATGCAGGTCCACTACCATGTTGGCATAGTTGGCATTCTCTCATTGGTCGATGTGTTGCTGAGAAGGATCTTGTCAGTGGGGTCACTGAGAAGGCTTTTCAATCTACGGTCGGCACATGATCTCAAGGAATATTCCTACCCCATGAGACCATGCGCCATTCATTGATCTCACATCTTACCTGGACATGTCAGTGGGTTCTATGTCAGGGTGACCGAGCATGAGCCAAGAATGAGGTAATGACAAGTGGCATAAAGCGGGCCTAGGTGGGGTCTAGGGTCTTTTCGTGGTTCTGATAAAGTGGTTAGTGGCCCGATAAATTTTAATGCCTTTCACTCATACGTGAAATGAAATGGTGGTGCTCTGATTTGACTGGCGCTTCAGCGAACAAGCATTTGCGTAATCACTAACTAACTTGGCAGAAGTAAAGAATGTTCTATGAGCTAGCGAAAGCCTATTGTCGCCAGTTCACCAAATGTAACCGGGATGAGTTTATTTTCCTTTGGTCACTAGTTCATGGGGTTAAACTCAGGTTAAGTATTTCATTTCACAAATGAGGATTTGCCTTGTGGCATGGTCACTGAGTGTTAACCCAAGGGTGGCAGTAGAGTTAAGGACATAAGGCCCATGAAATAATAGGATCTGACGGTTGCGATATAAAGTTGATCTGAGTTCAAATTTTGACTATCAATTTACTACAGGCGCAATAAAGTGACCAGTCAAATTCAAATTTGAATTTCCTGAGACATTTCCAACAACAAAAAGGACTAAAATTCAATGCAGAAGTGACTAGAGCTGGTAAGAGGTGATTTGTTTGTCATTGTAGTGTGGTCCAGGGTGTGATGATCGAGTGCAGAGGTCTGTACCATGCAAGGAATGAGATGAATGGCTCAAGGTGTGTGGAAGGTGGTTGAATAGACTCATTTTCATGGTGGGTTTATGATCTTCTGTACATGGTTTTGAGAATTATCATAATTGGAGATCAATTTTAGATCTGTTCTTCACCAAGTTGCTTGGTTTTCCATCCAGTGTATTGAATTCTGATCTTTTGAATTGTTTTGGAGGGTGGAAAACCTAACCCTTACCATGGTTATTCGTAGCTTGTTGCATCCTAACTTGTGTAGGATTCCAAGATAACCAGGGTATATGTGGCTGTAATTTTGAGTTTGCAAGGGTTTTGAAATCATGGTTCCTGAGGGTTCCTTTTCAATTCCATCAAGGGTCCTTTTCTTGTAGATTTTCTCTACTTCTCTGCATATAGAGTGTTCTTTTCTCCTTTGTTGGCTCAGAGAATATGATATGTATTGTAACTGATTTGTCTTATGTATGAGGATTTAGTATATTCTTACTATCATCAGACTATCTCTATTTGAATCTTGAATTCATTAATATACATCAAGGGTGTTTGATTTTTGTATTTGCATTTTCCATGTGTTTGCAAGTGGAGTTGTCTTCGTAGAGATAACTATTTTACGATTGGTTTTCATGTATGTATGAGCTGAGGTGTCAAAGATATGTCATGCTTGTCTTCCAGTGGATGCTAGTTAATGTATTATCTATTTATAGGTCTCTTCTAAGGGGAGGGCTAAAATCCTTTGTATGGGTAATAACATACTTGAATACATAGGTGGGTTGTTGAAGTGAGGTTTGGTCATGGTGTGTGATTGATGTCAAGCATCAACACATTAAGTATACTATTTTCTTGTTTCATAGCTTTCTCTTGCAATAAGGGCATTTGACTCTGTGGCCCAATGGATAAGGCACTGATCTATGAGAGACTTAGGGTATCTCAGAGGTCATTTCAACCCAACATAAATCAATCAAATGAAATGCCTTTCCCTTTCATGTTGGTAGTAGTAGTAGGAGGTCCTTTCTAGTCTTCAGACTCATTCTATGCAAGTAGGGCTATTGCATTAATAATTTCTTTCATTGTGGTACAAGATACCTAAAGGGGTTTGAAGACTATTCCACACTAATCTATTATTAGGCCTATTATGTATCATGAGGTGTTTTCAGTGTGCAAATAAGGAAAACCCGCCTGAGTGATGTGGAGCTCAAAGAAGAAGGAAGATTTTCTTTATCCTCATCATTTGGACTATTTTCTTGTCAAACTTGAGTGCCTACCCTGAGAATCAAGCCCATCTATTTGATTCAAGTTTGGTCATACAAGGAAAAGATCCAACAAATTGGCGACTCCGCTGGGGAGAACAACAGTGAAGTAGTATATCTGTTAGGATCTCTGGTTGGGCTTATATTGTAATATTCAAAATCATTTGTTGACCAGATTGATTTACCCATTTGAGTCACCAACAAACTAGCGACTCTACTAGGGATGAAGTAAAAGATAGCAAGCTTTCCTGCTTGGCTGGATCATCCTAGAGTCTTGGTTAAAGATCATAGAGTCAAAAGTAAAAAGCACACTTGTAAAATTTTCTCACTAAGTGTTGAGTGGCAACTCTGAGTCTCTATTTGGTTAATGTTTGTAACAAAGTGTGATATATTTGTAGTCCTAACAAGTAGTTATCCTGTGAGTTTATGTTGTGATTATGGGTTTTGAAGAAGGTTTAGAGTTGGGAAGGGTTCTCAACTGATTCAGATTTGTCCTCTGCAAAGAGGTGGCGGCCCTACCAAAGTTTGAAAGGTGATCTGGAGGAGACTTCAGATCAATATTTTGCAGCATTCACAACATCTCCAAGTAATCCTATTTCATTAAGAAAGAATAGTCCCTAATTAGGTGAACAAGTCATCATTAGAAAGGGGAAATTAATTTTGTAAGTGTGATCATATTTCTGGATAGAAGCTTTGGTTGTTATAAAGAGTATCAAAAATGTGTTGAGGTTTAATAAGGTGAATGGTTGCATTAATTTGGATAGAGGTGTTGTCATGAGAACAAGTTGCATTGTTTTGTCAGTATATTTAAATGGAGTTTCCAGCCTTGATGAATCAAGATGATGTTTCTAGGTCTAAAAGTTCTCTATTAGATTTTAGAAGTGTTAATAGAGAAAGAGATATTTATTTGATGAGTCAAAAAATCTAGTAGACTTGCATAAAAATTTTGAGATGTACAATAGGAGAAAGAAAAACTAAGTCACCCCTTTTATACTATAAGAAATTTCTTGTAGCTTGTGATGAACTTTTTGTGGGTATTGAGCTTCAAGATTCCCAATATGCTGAAATGTTTTTAGAACTTGGTATGCCTGAGTCAGTCAGTTGGTCTACATCCTTTAGGAATGAAGCACTAGAAAATGTTAAAGGATGGATGACTTCATTTGTGGAGGATGAGTCTTGTGATGCTAATGTTGATAATGGAACTTGTGGTTATCAAGAGATAGAAGATGAATATGCAAGAGATGTAAGTTCATGCAGTGATGACTTTGCACAAGATATTGTGACACAAGAAATTTTAGCTCCTGTCTCAGATGAGGAAGATGTTTTCAGCATTTGTAGTGAGACCAATGAGATAGAATATGAAGTTCAATGCTTACTAAGTAGTGAGCAAATTTCAGAGCTCTTGGATGCATAATTTTAGTGGTGCACTCCCAAATATGTTTCCAAAATCCCATGCCTGGTGGATATTATTTTTGATGAAGGAAGAATAAATGATGGCATGATGTGTGAAACTTCTATTGAGGTTCTTTCTCCCATTTTTGATATGCAAGTGGATAGCACACATCATTGTAATGAATTTGATAATGTCATATTTGATGAGTATGATGATATGTGTACTAGTGTGGATTTAGTTTTTCAAGAGCCTAATGTCAGTGGTTCTTGTTTATATTTTGATGTTGGAGAATGTGGTAAGTCTAAATGTATTTTCTCAGATTTGCAAATGACTAATGAGTCATTGATTGACTGTGCTTGTTCCTTTCTAGAAGATGCTGATGTGATTTTTGATCAATAAGTTGCTTCCATTTTCATGCAATCAGATTTTTGTATTGAGGAGTGCTATATTAGTTTTCAAAGCAAAGAGATAGAAAGGGTTTATTCTTCACTTTAGACTAATAACCAGTATGTTGATGTGTTCATCCATGAGATTGAAAAAGAGTATTTCCTTTTTTAGCATGACAGTGAAAATGAAGAATGTGACATTATGATGTCACAAAATGATCAATATTTTTGGCAGCTTGATGGCCCTATCTTGCTGAGTGATGGTGAGTATGATGATCATTTTTTATATAATATGTTGAATGTGGATCACAATGTTTTTGGCAGGATGGATGAGAGATGTAATTTAAGTTTTCCTCTGCTGAATGGAGATGAAAATTATTTTTTTGATAGAGGCAAAAAATTGATTAGAAGTTTTGGGGCCCTGAGCCTTCTGTAAATATTGTAAATTCTATAAATATTTTTCCTTCCCTATTGTGTTTTTCCCTTCTTGTTGCCTTGGTTTGGTTTCCAGTTTTTGAGGTCCTTGTGTTTTTTTCCAGTAGGTGGTCTACTTCACCCAGTGATTCATGAATTCTTCCCATGCTTGCAAGAGGCATGCATCACTAGACAGAGCCATTGTTAGCACATGCAAAAAATTTCATGGCTCTAGCCCTTTTCTTCTGGTCCCTACATTCATTTTTGTGTCTCTGGCTAAAACCCTAAGCAAAATATTCAAAAAACTAGCTATTACCCTTTGAAAAACCTTGGCCCTATTCTAATTTGATGTTACCTTTTCCGAGTCACTTAAAGGTCCTATAGTGCATGTTCTTTATATTTTGGTCAGCCCCCGCTTTAATTTTTCCTAAGATTTTATACCTCGACGGCCTTTTAATTTTTTGAAGTCCTCTACGCCTAAATATTTCCTAAGTCTAAGCGACTGGCAAATTAATTTTTCCCTAAAGTCCTCAGCACTTAATATTTCCCTAGGCCAAACCTCCTGACACCATCTTGATCCAACAGTTGTCTCTAAAGTGTAAGGGTTTTGTCAGAGGCTTGCACTTTTGCAACGACCGTTGATTCTCTTTTATGATGTTGCCTTTCTTTGCAGATGGGTCTAGTCCTAGGTAAGAACAATTTTTGTTTCCCTATTGGCCGAGGAAAATATTAAGGTGGTAGGGTTGTCAAAATGAATGAGGAAGATGTATGTCTATCTACCAGATTCTATGATGTGACGGTCCTTGATTTGTTGAATTGGCTTATGCGGTAGGGTGGGGTCAAGTTGTTAGTCAGCTGATGATTCGGTGGTTTTCGCATGATCGCAAGCAATATTCTTCCCCTTTGTGATCATCCAATAGCCGTCGATTTGGAATGTAGCATTAGGTTGTCAGTGGGACCTAGTTTTTAGATGCATCAGAGGGTCATGACATCTGCAGGAGATCGATGATGGGCGTAAGTTCTCATGGGATTTGTTAGAGGCTTGAGATCTTACACTGGCCGTCGATCTTACTTTCCTTAGAAGTGATAAAGTGATGCAGGTCCACTACAATGTTGGCATAGTTGGTATTCTCTCATTGGTCTTTGTGTTGCTGAGAAGGATCTTGTCAGTGGGGTTGTTGAGAAGGCTTTTCAATCTACAGTCAGTGCATGATCTCAAGGAATATTCCTAACCCATGAGATCATGCACCATCCGTTGATCTCGCATCTTACTTGGACATGTCAATGGCTCCTATGTTAGGGGTGACTGAGCATGAGCCATGAATGAGGTAACAACAAGTAGCATAAAGCAGGCCCAGGTGGGGTCTAGGGTCTTTTGGCAATTCTGATAAAGTGGTTAGTGGCCCGATAAATTTTAATGCCTTTTGCTCATTCATGAAATGAAATGGTAGTGTTCCAATTTGACTGGTGATTCAGTGAACAAGCATTCACGTAATCGCTAACTAACCTGGTGGAAGTAAAGAATGTTCTGCGAACTGGTGAAAGCCTATTGTCGCCAGTTTGCCAAATGTAACTGGGATGAGTTTATTTTCCTTTGGTCGCTAGTTCATGGGGTTAAACTCAGGTTAAGTATTTCATTTCATGAATGAGGATTTTCCTTGTCGCATGGTTGCTGAGTGTTAACCCAAGGGTGGCAGTTGAGTTAAGGACATAAGGCCCGTGAAATAACAAGATCTGATGGTCATGATATAAAGTTGATCTGAGTTCAAATTTTGATCACTGATTTACTGCTTGCACCATAAAGTTACCATTGAAATTCAAATTTGAATTTTCTAAGACATTTCCAACAACAGAAAGGACTAAAATTCAATGCAGAAGTGACTGGAGTTGGTAAGAGGTGATTTGTTTGCCATTGCAGTGTGGTCCAGTGTGTGATGATCAATTCCAGAGGTCTGTACCATGCAATGAATGAGATGAATGGCTCGAGGTGTGTGGCAGGTGGTTGAATAGACTGGTTTTCATGGTGGGTTTATGATCTTCTGTACATGGTTTTGAGAATTATCATAATTGGAGATCAATTTTAGATCTGTTCTTCACCAGGTTGCTTGGTTTTCCATCTAGTGTATTGAATTCTGATCTTTTGAATTGTTTTGGTGGGTGGAAACCCTAACCCTTACCATGGTTATCCGTAGATTGTTGCATCCTATCTTGTGTAGGATTCCAAGATAACTAGGGGTATATGTGGCTGTAATTTTGACTTTGTAAGGGTTTTGAAATCGTGGTTGTTGAGGGTTCCTTTTTGGTTCCACGAAAGGTCCTTTTCCCGTAGATTTTCTCTACTTCTCTGCATATAGAGTGTTCTCTTCTCCTTTGTTGGTTCAGAGAATATGATATGTATTGTAACTGATTTGTCTTATGTATGAGGATTTAGTATATTCTTACTATCATCAGACTATCTCCATTTGAATCTTGAATTCATTAATCATACATCAAGGGTGTTTGATTTTTCTATTTACATTTCCCATATGTTTGCAAGTGGAGTTGTCTTTGCAGAGATAACTAGTTTAGGATTGGTTTTCATGTATGTATGAGCTAAGGTGTCAATGATATGTCATGCTTGTCTTCCAGTGGATGTTGGTTAATGTATTATCTATTTATAGGTCTCTTCTAAGGGGAGGGTTAAAATCCTTTGGATGGGTAATAACATACTTGAATACACAAGTGGGTTGTTAAAGTGAGGTTTGGTCATGGTGTGTGATTGATGTCAGGCATCAACATATTGAGTATACTATTTTTTGTTTCATAGCTTTCTCTTGCAATAAGGGTATTTGACTCTGTGGCCCAATGGATAAGGCACTGGTCTATGAGAGACTTAGGGTATCTCAAGGGTCCTTTCCACCCAACATAAATCAATCAAATGAAATGCCTTTCCCTTTCATGTTGGTAGTAGTATTAGGAGGTCCTTTCTAGTCTTCAAACTCATTCTATGCAAGTAGGGCTATTGCATTAAGAATTTCTTTCATTAGGGTACAAGATATCTAAAGGGGTTTGAAGACTATTCCACACTAATCTATCTATAGGCCTATTATGTATCATGAGGTGTTTTCAGTGTGCAGATAAGGCAATACCCACCTGAGTGTTGTGGAGCTCAAAGAAGAAGGAGGATGTTCTTTATCCTCATCATTTGGACTATTTTCTTGTCAAACTTGAGTGCCTACCCTGAGAATCAAGCCCATCTATTTGATTCAAGTTATGTCCTGCAAGGAAAAGATCCAACAAGACCAGTCAGAAGATAGGTAGCCTCCTATCTTGGTTGTAAACTCCCTTGAAATACATATAGTGAATAATGCAAGGAGATCTATGATAAATATATCAAGGAGGATGGAAAAATTAGGACTAGCATGGAGAATTAGACTGGTATCCTTGGCCACACCTATAGTATTGACTGAGGATCCATCAAGTTATGTGACCTTCTTTTGGAAGGGCTCATACTTTAGTCCTAATTGGTTAGCTACTTTCTTGGGCATTACAATGCTAGTAGCTCCATTATCTACCATACAATTATGCACTAAAGATTTTCCAATGATTAAAGATAAATAAAAGGGAGGTGGCTTTGAATTCCTACCTTGTGTGGCATTACCTCTGGAGTTTCTACTTGGAGCCTCCTTTTCTTGATCAATGTTAACCAACACTGGCTTTGCAGCTTCTTTTGTAGGTTGAGGAGTTGTCACTTTTGTCATGGCCTTCTTCAAAATTTTAGGTTGTCCTGGAAGAGCCAAAGTGTCCCACATGGACATGGTAATGTTGACCTTCTTCATACTGTCAACAATGTTAAAAGTTGTCATAGTGTGTACTCTATGTTGTGCCTTTACTATGATGGGCTCCACTTCTTTGGAATTTTGGCCTTCTTTGCTTCTAATGATAGGAGCCTCCTTAGGTGTGATGGGAGTGGCTTGCTACAGTGGCTCTATAGATGTAGTGGCTTTAGCATTAGAATCTACCCTCTCCATGTCTTGAGCTCTCCTTTTTGCTCTTGTATAGGCAACACAAGCAACTTCATCATTGACTCCATTGAAGTCTGGTTGTTCCCAATTGAAAAGAGTAGTCTCATTCTCTTGTGATTCTTGTTGAGGAACTGACCCACTGGATGAAGCCTCTAATTGAGCTTGTGATGCATTTTGAACCATTAAAACTTGGTTCATCCATCCATTTGAACATGTGGCATGGTTGTGAGGCTAATTACAAGGAAAACACCATTCATTATACATAGCCATATTATTTTGACTAAGAACCATATCCCTCACTGGATTTGTATAATTTAGAGGTGTGAGGTTATATGGTTGGAATGGTCTCTAATTAAAACTTTTCCTTTGTCCTTGATACCCCCCTTGGTATAGTGGCCTATTTTGTTGATAAGGTTGTCCTTGATTTTGATATTGTTGATTAGGACCTTGGCCTTGTGGTTGGAAGGGTGGTCTGATTCCTTGACCTTGCTTCTTTAGAATTGTGACCTTTGTAGTCAAGGTCTACAACAAATTTGTCATTTCTTGCTTACTGCATTCTTGACTATTTTTTATCTCTTGTAACTCTTGAGAGAAACTAGCTGTTAGCTCTTGACCACTAGTACTAGCCCAAGGTGCCAATATGGTAGGGATAGGAGTAAATGGGGGTAC
Source organism: Chamaecyparis obtusa (assembly GCA_027943335.1). Classification (NCBI taxonomy): domain Eukaryota; kingdom Viridiplantae; phylum Streptophyta; class Pinopsida; order Cupressales; family Cupressaceae; genus Chamaecyparis; species Chamaecyparis obtusa. The sequence goes on along the minus strand of BSBK01009311.1, from coordinate 189,317 downwards.
TTGGGCAGGGGCAATGTGTTGAGGGCTAGGAAAGATAGGCATTGGTGGCCTTCTAGCAATCATGCCTACTTGGATTAAACAGTTCTCAGCCCTGACAGCTATGTCAAAGGCTTGGGGTAAAGAAGTAACACCCATAGACTAGATCATGAAAAAAATTTGACCATTTAGAATTTGCAAGTAATATAGGAAAGCATGGTCAGTTAATGGTCTCACAGAAACTGAAATTCTATTCCATGTTTTGAGGAATCTACTACTGTAATCTGTCATTTGCTCTTGAGGGTCTCTCTTAATGGTTGTCAACTACTCAACGAGAGACAAGTTATCTAATTTATCCTCAAAATGTTTACTTAATGCATCTTCTAATTCATCCCATGAAGTAATAGAACCAACAGTTAAAGTTCTAAGCCATTCAAGAGCCTTACCTTTTAAAGAGGCTGCTAATAATTTTGTGGCCACATCTTCTTGAGTTATGTTGTGTATGCTACAGATGGTGGTCACATCTCTTATGTGTTCAAAAGTAGTTGTCTACCCTTCACCTGTGAAATCAGGTGTACTCTTTAGTGCCACTAAGGGCAAATCATGATGTTGAGCAAAGGCTAATGGAATCCCTTGGTTGAATGGTGCAAAAGCAAACTACCTAGCAATTGCAGGAGTTGGAATCTGAAGATTAACAACTATATGAGTTGTATTTTCTACTAGGTTTGAATCTTCCTCTAGATCTATGGTTAGAGATCTACCTCTCCTTTTGGAATGAAAGGGAAAAGGTCTCCTTTCTGAGGTATTAGGAGGTGTTGATTGAACTCTCCTTGTAGGGGATGTTCTTTGAGTTGACCTACCATTATGACTTCTTTTTGAGGGCAACTCTAAAAATTTAGTGGGCTTTGAGCTCCTAGTCTCAATATTTCTCATAAAACTTAAACAAGGTTGGCCTAGATCTTTGGAATCAGTGGAGTCGCTAGATATACTTGATAGAACAAATTCTAAAAGTTTGTGTTATGCAATCTATATATCAGAGATAACATAATTTTAACATGAATCTAATTCTTTTACTATCCCACCGGGCGTGCCAGAATTGTTATACACTAAGTTTGCACCCTTGTTTCAAGCTCTCATAGTCTTGATAACCTAGTATAACATGGGAATCATCTCCAGGTTGTGGGACCTATGCTAATTGAGATGAGACCTCTAGGTTCTAGGCTGGTTCCTCTTGGATAATCACCTTAATTTGCTTCTAGACATGAAAGGTAAACTTTTGTGGGAAAGGGATAGAATGAATGCTTGAAAGGGAAATGACTTGAAAGCAAACTACCTACTATGTGATACACCAAAATTAGGGTTTGGATCTCAATATAGAGGATGAAAATAATGAACAACTCAGGTCTAGGAGATCACAACTCACTAAATAGGCTTGGATAAGTATTTCATAGAAGGGTCTGCAATAGAAAGAGGCTATTTAGGGAAAGAAAGGATTTCACAAACAATAGCATTCTTAAGGGATTTAGAAACAATTTATGACCTGCAAACAAACATTCACCTCTGTAACTTGGTATAGGAATGAGACAGATAGTTAGGGGGTTGACGTATACCCACAAGAGCATTCAAATCAAATCACCCACAATAATACACAAAATTGCAAAAAGAGAGAGGGATCAGGAACCCTAAGATACCACCAAAAACACCATACACTTTGATCCAATAAGAGATAACTCAAACAAGGAAGCATAGGGACATGAAGGATTGTCGCAAAATACCTTTACAATGTTTGAATCATCAATGAAAGATTTACAACTGTAGAAGCCAGAGGGAAGAAAAAATGTGACAGATAACTCTCAAGAAAGGTGAATTTATTTTACAATTGTCCAAATCTGTGATCAAAAGCTCCAAAAAAACAATATATACATACTCAACTGCACGCAGGTAGGAGTCAAAAACCTAACTAGGGTTACAAGATTTTCAATAGAATAACAAATCTTACATCTATCAAATCTGACCATAAATACCACTCTACAAAAATCATAGCCGATTAGATATATCTTTGAGTGCCCATCCCTATACTACAAGTAGCTTACAGACAAGCAACCTGGATCATCTAGCCCTCTGCAAGCTGGCCTTGCCATGAAGGCTCATAATCTAATCATATTTCCATGGGTACCAGTACCATTGAAAAGGTGGCCCCAACTCTTTCTAGTGTCTCTTGGCATGAAAATGTGGCATAGTAACCTACAACGCTGGCCAACAGTCATCTCCATCAACTTCCCCACCCATAAATGTCCTGAGAATTAAATTCCTAAGCTACCCGACATTGTGCATGGCTGAAAGAATGCAAAACCCTAGCAAAAATAGTAGAAATCATTTGAATTTTTTAAATATAATAGATAGCAGAAAATTTAAAACATCACCATCGATGAGAAACCCCTCCCGACAGATGAACGAGTGTGATGCACTTGACAAATAGACTAAACTTCCCCTTTGATAGGTCAACTACCACCTGGAAGTCAGAAAGCAATGAAAGGCAAGAAAATCAGCATGTCTAACAGACTTGGGCCCATGACCTACAAAAAGAGCATCAGATGGTTGTCGCTATACCGTGATGCTAAAAGTTAAGCATCTTGGATCTCGGGTATAATGAAAACTGCCAGATCAAACCAGACGTTAAGCTCTTTAGAAATCCCTGACCCCACGAACCCATTGACAACCACCACATAGCATACCAACCAGCCAAACAAACACTGCCAAACAGATCCACGTCGCATTCTTTCTGACATCGGACCCACTGTCTTCCAAGATTCCAATCTAACGGTGGGTGCATGGTCTTGTGTGTCAGAAAACCTCATCGTGAAGATACGCTAGCCGTCGATCTTCATCTTTCTACCATCCCTACAGAGACTCTGACACGACCCACTAACATGTTCCAGTTCATTATTATGTAGACCAATCACATGCAAGCACATCAACAAGAAAGGACCCACCTCCAAAGGCTCTGACAACAAAGCAAGATCGACAGTTGGCACATAATCTCATGTGTCAGAAAAACTCCATGAGAATACATGCCAGCCATCAGATCAAAAGCTTGATAGTTCACTCGGCCCACTGACAAATTTCCACATCATTACTTCTAGCCAATGGAAAGCTTCCACATAGGACAACATGTCAATAGACCCACACGAGGTATGAAGCACTGAGCAAAAGGGGAGATCGACGACTATCATGAAATCACAAGCCTCTGACAGACCCTTCACGAACTCATGATAGCTGTCAGATCTTCCTAATTGGGACCCTCACATAAAATGACCGCCAGACTTCTTAGTGAATACGTGACTGAAGAGAAGTTAACCATTTCGTGGGGTCGCTAGTTGGAAAAAGGTAACTGCCAAACATTACGTGACTAAGAGGATTGTTGCAGTTGCCAGTTCACCAAATAAGAAAAGTAACCGCAGGAGGTCTTAGAGAACCTACGACCAGCCAATAGATGTAGAGTGCACATGGGTATTGAGGGACTTAAGTGGCCGATAAAGTAACAACAAATTAGAACATGGCCCAGGGGTTTCTAGGGTTTATTGCATATAACGACTAGTTTTATGAATATTTGACCTGTAGACCAGGGGCTTTAAGAAATCTGAAGAGGCCAGAGAACAAGGTAGAACACCATGAAATTTTTAGGGATGCAGGGCAGGGTTAAAACAGGGACCTGGGGATAGATTTAGCTGAATTTGTATAGAATAAGAAAATTATGGTATTAGGTAAAAAGGTTTTTGTGCATCTTCACTCGAAGTGAACATGGGTTGATATGAATGATTTTTTTTTCTATTGGAGACTTGGTATCTTGTTTTTGATTAAGTAAAATAGGTTTTATAGGGTGCCTAAAACCCACAGGTCTAGTACAGAAGAAAGAAACAACAACAAAACTAACAAGAAGAAGACCACTAAAAGGCTAGGGCCAGAGAGCCACAACAAGGTAGAGCGGACAAGACTAGAAATAGCTAGGGTCACGAGCTGAGAAGGCAAGATCAAACAGCCCAGAAGTCGAATAGAAGACAAGACCAATCCAAGAGTGGTTGAAGAGAAGAAATAGCACCCGACCTCTAAGGGAGGAGTTAAGGTTGTAATATTTCACCCTTTGTGCACTGAAGTCTTTCCTTTTCTAGCATACTCTTCACATCTATGGGAAAGTCATCTCCATTTTTCCAAAGAAGCTTGGCATCCTTAGTGACTGCCAAGTTGGCAAACCAGTTAGCCACCCCATTGGCTTCCCTATACACATGGGAGATGAACACCTTATCAAAGGAGTTAAGAATGGACTGAGTTTCAGCTATAATGTTGGCTATAGTCTAAGAGGGAGGGTGAGAGAGATTGAAGAAATTGGTGATGTTCATCGAGTCTCCTTCCAGCCAGAGCCACTTAATCCCTTGATCTTTTGCAAGTTTAGTAACTTGAAGAGCCATGCAGGCTTCAACATAGTGATTCATCTGAGCAGCCAAGGGGAGAATAATAGCTGCTATGCTAATGCCAAAGTTGTTCTTGATTATTCCACCACTTCTAGCTTGACTAGGGTTCCCTTTAGCTACACCATCAAAGTGGGCTTTGGTCTGACTAGTCAGAGGACTAGTCCACACACAGTTCTATCTTTTATCCTGAGAACCATCCTGAGCCTTTCTTGAAAGAAGGTTAGATCTTCCACAATAGAAAGAATTCTCCTTAACAACATGAATGATTTCTTCAAAGATAATTTTAGAGGGAGAAGAGCAATCACAAAAGATGCAATTATTACACTCTTTCCAGATCCCCCAACAAAAATGAGGAAGAATCTAGGCACAAAATCACATAAAATCCTGATCAAACCTTTTGAAAACCCATTGGGAGAAGAGATCACTGAAAGATAGGGGAAAACACCAAGATAGATTCAAGACCAAGAAGAGGAGTTGCTAGATTTGACTAACAAAGTAGCAATGAATGAAAAGGTGATCCACTGATTCCTCTTAACATTTGTAGAGAACACATCTATTAGTGAACTGGAACCCATGCTTGATGAGATTATCCACAGTAAGGATACAGTTCTGCAGTAGGAGCCAGAAGAAAATGTTGATTTTGGGCATGAGAATAGGATTCCAAGATTTGGCCCACAGTAGTTTCAAATCTTGGATATGGGTGGTCTACAAAGAATAGGTGGAAGCCACTGTGTAAATCCCATCTGAAGAATCCTCCCAGATTATCTTGTCCTGATTAGGAGAGAGAGTAACCGCATTGAGAGTATTCATCAAAGGAGATAGGTCCTGAGAGATCTAAGTGAGATCCACCCAATTGTCATTCCTTCTATAATTACAAACCTGAGTCCTATAGGTTTGAGAGTAGACAAGTCTCCAGATGTATAGAGTGTCAAAGTCTCTCAACCTACCCATCTGAAGCTAGTTGTCATTCCAAAAATTGATAGAATGACCATTACCTATATTCCACTTAGTCCTAGATTTAGCCAGCTCCTTGGCAGTGAGGAGTCCATTCCAAATGACAAAACCTTTGGGGGAATCTACCTCATCAAAAAATTTGTTGAGTGAGTTATGCGAGAGGTATTTTTCTTCAAAGGTGTCCCTCCACTCACCTTTGCTATTGAAAATTCTCCAAATTTGTTTGCCTTGAAGGGCTTTGTTGAAAGGTCTCAATTTCCTTATGCCAAGGCCACCAGTAGTTTTAGGTTGACACACTTTCTCCTAGGCAATTCGGAGAATGCGCTTGTGATTCTTTGTGCAAGACTAGTTGAATCTTCTCTGGATTCTTTCCATGGCTTTCGCAACTTTAGCCGGGATAGGGAATAGCCTGAGAGCATAGGTAGGAAGATTCTATAAATTAGACTTGACCAATTGGATCTTACCTGCCTAGGTAAGAATGACCCCTTTCCAACCAACGAGCTTCCTGTTGAATCTATCTATCAGTTTATTCTAGAAGGATTTCAGAGGTTTGACACCTAAGAGAAGACCCAAGTAAGTAGAAGGTAAGTTGTCAATGCCGCATCCTAGAATATGAGAAATTTTCCTCCGTCTACCTTTAGTTGTGTTAATAAAGAATAAAGCACTTTTATTCCAGTTGATAGATTGGCTAGTAGCCTTGATATAATTGTTTAGAAGGTCCTTCACCACTCTAGCTTCTCCCACCGAAGCCTCACCCCAGAGAATAGTATCATCCACGAATTGCTAGTATGTAAAAACAATGTCACCGAAGGAGGGATTGATGCCTTTCAGGTCCCCAATCATTTTAGAAGTCAAGATGAGTCTCCCCAAGCACTCAGCAAGAATGATGAAGAGAATAGGGGAGAGAGGGTTCCCTTATCTTAGGCCCCTAGTGGGTTTGAAGAAGGCGGATGGGGATCCATTAATCATGACCGCCAAGGAGGGGGTCAAGATGATTTGAAAGAGAAGCTTGCAAGATTGGGAATTGAAACCAAAAGCTTCAAGAACTCTAAGAAGAAATTACTAGTCCACCCGGTCATAGGCCTTACAAAGGTCAAGCTTGAGAAGAAAGCCTTCCCTTTTTCCTTCTTCTAACGAATGAATAACTTCATGTACCATCATTATGGAGTCCAGAATCTGTCTACTGGGTACAAAGCTGGATTGTTGTTGTGATATCAAGGAAGGGAGGACTCTGAGAATCTTGGAGGTGATAACCTTATAAATGATCTTAAGGAAGGAATTGCAGAGGCTAATGGGTCTGAATTTCTCAAAAGAATCCGCACTAAAGGTCTTGGGAATCAGCACCAGGAAAGTAGCATTGAGTTCTTTGAGAAGGTTCTTTGAGCCAAAAAATTCTTGCACTGCTTGAACCAGATCGTCTTTCACCACATCCCAATAAAGGTGAAAAAAGAACATAGGGAATCCATCCAAGCCAGGGGCTTTGTCCCCTGTTAGAGAGTCCAAAGATTTCTTGACTTTAGTCATGTCTAGAATAGATCATAAGTCTTTGTTTTGATGATTAGTAATGATTCTCGGTATGTTATTAAGGAGATAAATCTGGTATTGCTCCAATATCCCTTGATCTTTAGAAAGGAGCTAAGAAAAGTAAGAGATAGCTTCATCAATGATATCCTTGTCCTCCTTAAGGGCTTGGTCTCCCTTCTTGATTCTACTAATCTTGTTAGTAGCTTTGTGTCTTATAGTGGAGATGTGGAAGAAGTGAGTGTTTTGATCCCCTTCCCTAAGCTAGATGGACCTTGATCTCTACTTCCAGAAAGTTTCCTCCTTCCCAATAATGTTATGGTAATCTGATAGGATGGCTTTTTCTTTTTTCAATCTATCTTCATCATAGCCCTGTTTCTGGATTTCAACTTGAATGAAGTCAAGATCATTAAGAGTCTTATCTTTAGAGGTAAAGATGTGACCAAATTCATCTTTGTTCCAATTTTTGACATTACATTGATATTCCTTAGTTTTTTTGCCACTCTAAACATGGTTGTTCCCTCAACATCTATGTTCCACCACTCTTTGACTTTATTGAGAAAATTATTCTGGGAGACCCACATCTTTTCAAATCTGAAGGGAAAGTTCCTTTTCTTATCAATCTGATCAAGTGAAAGTGAGACGGGAGAGTGGTTTGAGCCTACACGAACCAGGGCTGAGAGGTTAAGACTGTAGCAATTCAACCAGTTCGGTGAATACATGGCCCTATCCAAATGATCTTGAATGCAATCCTTTCTGATCCCCCTATTTGACCAGGTGAAATCAGCGCCTTGAAGATCTGTGTCCAGCTAAGCCAAGTCATTGATGAGATCCATTAGGTCTTTTCTGCTTTCAATATAAGGTGCTATTCCTCCCTTTTTTCCCCTTCTTTTAGTGGGGTGTTGAAGTCCCCCATAATGAGGCCCTTAGACCAATTAAGAGAGGAAATGGTGGATATGATCTTGTTCTAGTAGGTCTTTCTTTCTCTTTTAGAATTAGGAGCATAAATATTAAAAATGAACCAACTTTCATTATCTTTTATTCTAGTAAAATGCATGAGAAGAAGGTTACCTCCTTCGTAGATGACATCGGCTCTGAAGTGATGTGAATTTCACATTGTAATAAGGTCCCCAGAAGCTCCCTCAGAGCTAGTAGTGATATTTTCCATAGCTTTGCTGAATTTAATTTTCTCTAACTTATCCTTCTACATTTTTGTTTCCTGAATTAAGAAAATGCTCGATCTATGATCCCTTATCATATTTATAATGACATCCTACTTATGTGAGCTATTTAGCCCACAAATGTTCCAAGAGATGACTTTCATTTCTTAATGGAGGTGCTGGGAGCTTGGATAGAAATCTGATTTCCATCCATATTTTTCAAGCTTGCTTCTACTTGCCTAATCTGGCTTTTCCTTTTTGTTTCTGGGTTGTGGTTTCTACCCCTTTCCTCTACCTTTTTTTGGCTTCTAGTGGTTTCTGGGGAAACAAGAGATGGGTCTCTGCTACTTGGTTTCTTCTTCTTATGAATTGAGATCTGACCCTCCTTTTCTTCCTTATGGTTGGCAAAGAGCTCCACCATGATGTTGAATTGGTTTGGGGAGGCTGAGACCATCAGGTCCTCAATTTGTTGGTAGTTCCCTGATTCCTGCATCTCAGGGCTAGGAATGGAGTTGTTCACACCAGCCACAAGGGGAGAAATGGACTCCAGGACCAAGGAAATAGAGATGGTGCCTGAGCATGAGTCACCACCTTCAATCTGAACTTCACCCTTTTTTTCTTCCCTTATTTATTGATGATTGGTGACGTCTAGATCCAGACCCAGAAGGGGGTCGGGGACACTCAACCAGTCCCTTCAGTTTGGGTCAACATCAGCATCACCACATCCCTAGAATCCTTAGTATTTGGAATGGGAGCTGGTTGTTCTTTTTTCTTCCAGACACTATTGGTTTTGGGCTCTGATCCCTCTTGGGAGACTCTCTTGTTTTGCTTTCTAAGTGCTTGTCTAGCTTTCCTTTCTTTCTCTTTAGCCCCGAGGATAGGACAAGTTTTGGCTTTGTGGCCTGCTTTCTTGCAGTGGAAACAAGCAAAAGGGATGTTTTCATAGTCCAGTTTCTGCACACACTTTCCCTGGTTGGATTGAAGCTCAATTAATTATGGCATATCCTTTCTTTCTTTCACTCCAATAAAGATCCTAACAAAGGTGAGATAGTGCCTTGCAACTATCACAGGGTACCAAAATAATTACCTATCCTGTCAAAAACTTCTTCATTCCAGAACTCCATAGGTAGTTCTGGCAGTCTCACCCACATTGGGGCCTGGATGAAGAAGGACTCATTAAGATCTAGTTTAGGTGTCCATTTTTTCAATGCCAAAGTGGTCTTTCCTATGACCTAGGTACCAGCACAAAGGATCTTATCCAGGTCCTATTTGTAGGAGAACTCAAAAGAGAAAAACCCCTTTGCCATAGCAGAGACCTGGACTTGACCCTTCAAGTCCCATATTTTTTTTGCAAAGACCCTGATAATGTCAATATTTGGTCTTGAGCCAACAAACTTGCCTACCAGTGTATGGTCCATGGACGCAATGTTGTGGTCAACCAGTTCATTATGGATTTCTAAAATAGAGTGGCCATTTTCCTTATCTGATATGTCCTTAATGGATAGGAAAGAGGACTTTCCTGAGAGTTTTATATCGAAGAGTGTTGACCACCGATGAGGAAGACCATCCTGGTCACATGCCTGGGTCTTCATAGAAGAGGAAGGCCTAGACAAGCCCACACTCTCAACTCCCACCCCTACTTCCTTACCTGGGTCTTTCTCCTTTTCACGTGAGATCCCATCCTTTTTCTCTGGGTCTGCAGAGTCCTCATCTGCAAGGGAATCATCACAACAGGCATCCCCTAAGGAACCCACAGCCTACAATCTAGGATTCCCACCCACTAGCAAATTCAAAATTCCACCTGTTATGATTCCAATGATGTCTAGATGCACTAAAGGATATGAGAGGTGTAGGGGAATGCAACTTAGTTTTTTTTTTGGAAGGTTTGAAATGATTATAAAACCTAGGATATGTAAAATTTAAATTATTATCAGATTTTGAAGGTTCCAAATGATTACGAAAATTAGGATACATGAAAAATGCAACATATGCAAACTTGGGCTATGCAAAATGCATTTTTGTCTTGGATTTTGAAGGTTTTAAAATCATTAATGGATGCAAAATGCAATGTGTTTTTAGACTATGGAAAGATTTTATAAATATGAAAAATGGATGCAAATTTGGGATTTTAGACTTGGGATTTTGTAAATGCAAATTTAGTATGATAACACAAGGCATACAACTTAAGGTTATGATATGCAAGCTATTTTTTTGAAATTCTAATTTTTTAGAGTGGAAGAAAAAGGATTCTTATTCAAACTAAGGGGGATGGAAATGCAAGTGTTTGTTTTGGCTTTTGGAGTTTTAAAAATCCAATTTTTAGGATGATTACGAAAACTAAGGTTTATGATAATGACACTATTTCTATTGAATTTTGGACTTTTGAAGAATATTACAAAATGCAAACCTCACTAATAAATTTGATGCCAAATTTTGAAGGTAATTTTCCATGGAGGATAAACTTTTTTGAGAAATTGGGTTCTTTTTCTGTAATTATCTCTAATGAATTCAGAATTCCGACATCTATTTAGTAGACCATTGGAATTAATAGATCTATGGGTTATAAAAGAAAAAATAAGTGAAAACTGAATCATGTTGATCTCAAGTCCATTGCGGGAGCCTCGCACCGTACTCACATTTTGAGTTAGAGTGAGCTTACTAATTAAAAATATATTATACATTTGTAGCACAATAGACCCGGATAATTATCTTCAAGTTGTGTGTCACACATATCCATTGGCGGTTGTAGTTATACCAGGTCTGACATTGATCAGGTAATCTTTATTCTTCATTTATATACTCGATCTTTCTCATGTTCATTGTATCATTGCAAGCTTCCTTCAACTCAAGATACATGAGAGCTATTAGCTTCTGCACCATTTCTTGCTGCACAAATACATTCTTTCTCTATTTAGTACACAAGTAGACATGTAACATATGTTATAAGGAGTGAAATGAGAGAAATATTATAGAAAGAGAAAAATAAAAGTTTGGAACTTATAAGTAGATGGGTATAAAAAGAAGTAGATAATTGAAATATGTGATGAAATGAAAAAGAATTAAATACATTTCTTGAGGAGTTATTCCGAGGAGGTGAGAGACCATGAGCTTCTTCATTAATCGATGATCTCTTCCATAGTCTGACAAGGCCACCATTCTCTGATTCAAAGACAACACTTTCAAGGATATGGTTAGATTCTTCATTTTTATAGATGAATGATGGTTTGTCATGGCCTTCAACCCACATAATTCACATTATTAAGGAAGAAATATTATTTATAAGAATTAAAAAAAGGGGATTATAGAAACATTAATTTCGTAATTTTTTTATAGTTCATAATGATGGTTTCATATCCTTTTTAATTTTATAATACAGATTTTATTGTTGTCACCATTTTTGATAAAATTCTATGATCTATCTTTAAAATATAAGAATAAGAATAAGAAGAAGAAGGAGGGAAGGAAAAAAGTGAGAGCATAGAATTCACAGCGAAAAATAAGTCCACATGTTTTGTTATCTCTATAAACTGATATTCGATCAACACATGAGATATAATCTGGACAGATTTATAAGAACAACTTACTTGTCTCACAACTTTGGCTGAATTCAATACAAGAACAACAAATTTAAGCCCAGTACGAACATAGTAGACATGACCATATAATTTATCCCACTGGTAGAATCTTTTCTGACACACCAAGTATCCTTGAACACAAGAAGATCCCTCACAAACATCCATGCACCCACAACTGCATTTATCACATTTTAAAGCTAGAGAACATCGATAAGAATGCAAGAAATATCACAAGTTTTTAATTAGAGAACAAAGATAAGAATGAAAAGAACATAAAATCTAACCTGGTGGGTATTTCTTCTTCTTTCATGATGATATTGATTTAATGTCGATGATCACTAAACCCACCACCATTACAATTTGAATGACATTCCAAGATTCAAATAAATAATAGTTGGACATATTACTCAAATAATACTTAACAAATATTATAAAAAAAAAAAGAGCTACCCAACACACACACATATATATATAGGTAAAGCATGGCTAAATAAATAATAATTAAAATATTATCTGTAAACCAAACCTTGAGACCTTATTAGAAATTTGCTGATTTTTTTCTTTGTATTAATTAAGCCCAAGTCTATTCCTCATATCTCTAGCTCTCCAATTCCTTCCTTTCCAAAGAGGCTTTTTCCTAACTTCATCAAATCTCTACTCCCACTCTACGGAAAACATAGTTAGGATCAAGTGAAAATATTTATCGATGTCTTGATCAAATTGAACATTGGACTACCACATAAATGCAATTATTTTGTAGGTTTTTTGTGTTATCAAAGAGCTTGTGTCATTATTGGCTCATGTGAGTTGAAGATGAAAACCCTCCAAAAAAACTAGACAAGAAATCCTTGTGTAATTGAACAAAATTATAATTGTCACAAACATAAAGGTCATGAGTAGGTGCATAATTATTCATAAAGATAAAGATACATAAAAGATTAAAATCAATATACATCTTCATATAATCATGTTGTTTCGAAACCTATATAATCTCTAAACTTTTTCCAAGAGGGGTACATGAAATTAAGGGAGGGATATGTTTATAGGACAACCATAAAGGTATTTTAGGTATGGAATATTGCAGAATTACTCAATTGTTTTTCACTATCACTTATAAAATATATAGATAAGAGGGATATACATGTAAAAATTTGAGGGATACCTTTCTAATTACCAACATGGTTTCCAACTAACTCCATCCAATTTTTGGGTAGTTGCAATGGTGGTTGTTTGCTCCAAGGGACTGAGCGAGGCTTATTTAAATGATGTAATAGCTTGATAAAAGAAAGAGTAGTTGCGTGATAGAGAGTTTATAATTTTTGAATCAATAAAGATAATGTTTTCTTTGCATTTCATTTGTTTTTTCTGGTAACAATCATCTTAAGAAGGATTCTTCTCAATCTAAACATGAGCATTTTGAAAGTTTGTGGATATGGAGTTATAGTAGGTTAAGTTAATCTACTATTTTGGCATTTGAATGATTGTATTTGATTAAGTATTGCAAAAGATATAATTATTTTTGTAAAGACCATTTTAAACCTTCAAATAGGGTAACCAGAGAGGACAAAATGTGAAGTCTTTAGTAGATTCATGACCAATAAGCCTCTCATCTTGGACACTAATGAAGAGGAAGTGTACTCTAGATTTCTTGGAGGTTGTAGAGCACCATGCAACAAGAGGCACATGCTTGAAGATAGGAGAAGATGACTGAGGAACTATCATAGAGAGGGCAGTGACAATGCAGTTTGCAAAGAGTGTCCTCAATACATGTGTCAAGGGAGTTGTGTTGATGAAGAAGGGGTTTGGAAAGTTAGTGTGGTGTGTCCCCAAGTTCTGGGAGAGGTTAGGGGTCAAAGGACTCTTTTCAAAGGGTGTTTATAGTGTATGTTCTCAGATTTAGTGCTTCACTGTCATAGTAGGATAGTGGCATGGTAATATAGTTTCTCTTGTTTGAAAGTTGAGTTCAATAGATCAAATAGACATGAAGTATTATGGATAGTATCCTAGGAGTCTAAGGGAGAAGTATTGTAAGTGTCTCAAGGTTTAGAGTGGGAGGGACACTTTGTGCTGGTTTTTTTGTACTAACTATCTTTGTAGTTGCAAGGAACAATGAACAATAAGTTTTAGAGTTAGGTTGTTGAAGGAGTCAAGAATTTTGAGATTCCATAAAAAGTGCAAGAGGTCTTCGATGTGGGATAAATTCATGTTTTACAAAGGAATGAAAATTCATGTGCATGCTTAGGGATAACTTCATGTTTTTCTTATAAATCAAGTACATGAAAGGAAAAATATTACATGTTACCAAGCCATTCATAGACTAAGCTACACCGATCAAACTAAGTTTTTATACATGGGGTAAGTGCAAGAAGCTGGGTGCCTATTCAGTATAAGTCTTGTAAAAATAGAAAATGTCGCTTGAAATGGGTACTCATTTTACAAAAATGGGCACTCGATTAAGGTTCAGATGCCTGATCCAAAATTCAAAAAATAGGTGCCCATTTCTAATTTTTTAATTTTTAGGATTTTTTTTTTACGACTAGAAATGCATTTTAATGCACACATTTTTTTTAAAGAAATGGGTGACCGTTTATTGAATTTTAAATAATGAGCACCCATTTCTTAGGACATGAGTGGTAAAATACCTCCACCTGAAATTTTTGTTCAAAATAGGTTTGGTTTAGGCTTAGTGGAACCAAGCCTATGCCTTGAGCTCCAAAAATTTGGTTAAGGCACGCAAATGCCATATTTTTGCCTTGTCGTAATTTTTTGAGGACCTTCCTGATCATATTTTTTGACAAAACAAAAACCCATTAGAGATCTCACTGTCTAGATTTCAACAATATAAACTTTATAGTGATATGATTATTTTTTATTATTTTGTATTATTTATTAATTAATAGTGGTACCTAAATGTAAAATAGTGAGGCTCACTAGAACTTTTATAACTTTTTTGTTTTTAGGGTTTTTTAAAAATAAATTATATGACATTAATCTACATACAATTCTCTTGAAGATTAAAAAATAATTTTGAAAAAAATTGAAATTTTCATCAAATTATGGTGGTCATATACCAGAGGTTTTGAAAATGTACCTTTTAGTCAATTAGAAATTAATTTAAAAAAATTCATTAAAAGATAAGAAAAAAACATGCTCATCAATCTTTGGTCTCTTAGGTATATTTCTCCCGAAGGATTTTCAAAAATTCATTTATTTAGGTCAAAATATGGTGGTCATACACGGCTATGGTATGGTCTCGAAATAGGCATTTTGAAAAACTAGTTTTTAGACATTACTACTAAAATTCAAAATTTATAACATGTGGATATTTAAATAAATTACATATTTGAAAAGTAGACTCTAAGCACTACATTTTATATTACAATTTTTTTTTAGATTCAATCTCTAAGGGCTTCAAATTTAGACATCAATTGACAATAAATTTTAAGAACATGAAAACACATCCACTTTTTGTCCAAAAGTGCGACTCAACTTCTTGCAGCCACCCCATGACCATATCAAAAGATAGTTTATCAAATTTTATTTTATTCTAAATAATTATAATATTTAAATTTGTTATCCTACTAAAGAGTTGGATGCAATTACTTTTACAATATATTTATTACTTTAAATTGTATTTGGTCCTATCTAATCAAATGACCAATGGAATGCAAGACCATCTTTTGTGAATGAGTTTAAGACATAATCAAATAAGAAGATAATGATTCCACTAATTGCCCCATAATAGTTTCACTATTATATTGATGCATGCTACACTCAACCAGTTTGCATCTCACATGAGAACCCCACATGTACCTATATAAGGATCCCAAGTATTTACAAGAGAGAAAAATGTTATATCCACCATGAGCTTTGATGTTAATGATGTTAGTCAATGTTGATGAGATGCTTTTGAAGAACTAACTTGCAGTAGAGATCAACTATAAAATTGCATTCAAATGATAGTTACTCATAGACCCTAACCTACATTCCTTAGGTAATTAGGTGCTCTACACCAATAGATCATAGGGAAGAGCTTATACTAGACCTTGGAAATTCTTTTTAGGAATAAATGGTAGGATGACATTTTTTTTCTATTCTAAACCTCTTTATCTAAATGGGATCAATTTCCTTTCTCTTCAATTGAATCATCAGTGTAGAGGGTGATTTGCATCATTTGGGTATACCACATAATTGAGTGTTATATTGAATCGATGCAAAGCAAGCTCTACACCCCTATTTCCAATGAAGAGAGAAAGAACATTGATCCCATTTGGATAAATAGGCTTCAACAAATAAAGAGGGTATTTTATTGTTTGTACCTAAAAAGAATTTCCATGATTTGATAAGTCCTTCCAATGCATAATTCTCATCCATACATAGTTTGACCACCTTTTGACCATCTTGGACAATTCAGGTCCTTAATGGGACAACTGGGACATTTTTATAAGAAGACTTCTATACTTGAAAGATTTAAATGATTAAATAAGTTTTAATTAAAGATTTAACCTTATTAGTGTCAATATATCTTCTATAATGTTTACATTGAATAGCTCAAATGGCCATGGTTACATTATTTATAGACTTTATAGGTCTTTTAGACTCTATTTCTCTTTAAACCTCCATTACACTCCCTTGGGATCTTGTAATTGATGAATTGTTGATGTTGAAAGCCTCTATGTTCAAATATTTTAATTTGTTATACTATACTAAAACATCATTTCATTTCTATTTATAACTAGGTCTAAGATGAATTGTGTACTTTCAACATCATTTTGCTTAGTTTGTAAAGGTTATACATATAATTTTCCATAGCCTAATTTGTTTTCTTGTGAAGAAGGATTGTGTTAGACAATATAAGGGAAGAACAAGATTGGCAAACAATCACTAGATTGTAGTATAAATTCAAAAGAAAAGGTGATAGAAAATATTACTGTCCCAACAAAATTTGTAAGGGCTCAAAAACTAGAACACTGCTAATAAAAAAAACTAAGACACAATGTAGGGAGAATGGTCACATTGAAGGTGGACATGATTATTACCCATTGGTAATTTATACATTATATCATTTTAATAATTTATATACATAATAAATCACTTCATGATGAGATCATGGTACATGTTTATTTATGTTCATCATTTTTATATATGTTGAGCTTCCCAAGGCACATCATATCGACCATCACAACTTGAAGAATACGGTTTTCAAAGTGGAGGAACATGGAGATGCGAATATCGAAGCTGAAGATAATGATCCCATGAAAGATGATGATCATGCACTAGAAAAAACATTTGAAGATGATGCTAAAAATACATTGATCCATGACACATTTTGTACTCATGTTGATGATGATGATGATCAAGATGACATTGATGTCTTCGATGACATACTTCTACTTGAGAAGGAAGACACGATCCTTTACGAAGGATCCCAAACAACTCTTTTCTCTATTGTATTGTTGTTGGTGAACTTAGAGGTTATGAATGGTTTATCCAACATAAAAATGTCACATATGTTAAGGTATGTCATATATGTCATTATAGTTAATAAAGGGTCAATCATGTACCATCAATATTATTTATATTAACAACTTATATCTTTTGTTGTAGTGATATGTAAGTTTTTGTTACCACCATCAAATATTCTACCTCATTCATACAAAAAATTATGTGCCACTATGAAATATATTGGAATGGAATACCAAGCAATAGATGCTTGTCCCAATGATCATATTATATATCATAAAGGACCAGAATTTGCAACAGAATTCCATGAATGTCATACGAGTAGATATCAAACAGATCAAATAGCCAAAAAGGTTCCTCGCAAGGTTCTTTGCTAGATTCCCATTATTCCATGTATGCAATGTTTATTTAGGTGTAGTAGCTTGGCACTATTTATGGATTACCATGCACACAATAGAAGTCAAGATGACATTATTTTGATGCTTGCAGATGTCTCAACAGTTATCAATATAGAGGAAAAGTGGCTACACTTTAAAGAATAACCTTGTAATCTCAGGCTTTCATTGACAGTGGATGGTGTTAATCCATTTAAAGAATTGAGATTTGTTTGTACTTAGTGTTTCCTATTTTTGTTATTAACAATAACATTCCTCCATGGATGTCGATAAAGAGGCAACACGTTATCTTGACAATGATTTTTCTGGATAGTTATTTTATCATTTAATAATTATCTACATGTAATTATAAATCTTGTAGTAAAATGGTCATAATAATTGGGTAATGTTTTTATTCATTCATCTAGGTAAGTACCAAGTTAAAGATATAAATGTATATATTGAGCCTCTTATCAACAAGTTGTTGGAGTTATGGAATGGTGTCACTATGGATGATGTCTCTAGACTAATAGGACAAAGAAAATCTCAATTCCATGAAATGATTCTATGGATAATACATGATGCCTCAGGGTTAACACATTTTTGTAGTATGTTATAGTATTCAAGTTGTGAATTATAATTGGGTATGTGTAGGATCATGGTATGCCAGACTGAGCCCTTAAGTGGAAATGAAAATTCAAAAAATTAGGTTTAGGAAAGTTGACATAAAAATTTGAACAAGTTATAAATATTATATCAAAAATATGTAAGAAGAGAATTTGTATAAAATTGAATTTAGGTTCTAAGATACTAGGCCTTTTTCAAAAAACAATTATTCTATATGTTGAAAATTTCAAATTTCAATGTAGTAGTACAAAAATTTCAGGAAAAAAATAAGAAGTAGGTGTATGTCTGACCACCTTAAACACAATCAAATGACATTTTTACAAGATTCTAGATATAAGAAGTAGAATCATGTCTGGATGTGACAAATATTTTTTTTGTAATTTGTTTAAAAGTAAATAATTAATTATAATTTTTCTTCAATAACTTTTCCAGAATACAAAAAATCTCATGTCTGACCACGTTAACTTAGTCTAAACTTTATCAAATTAAATTTTTTTTTTTATTTTTCTTGTAGTAGGAAAATCATAGAATGTGACACATGATTTGGATTTGAAAAATGTTATATACTTTGAATGTTATAGCTATTTTTCAATTAGTCTATCAATCAAGACAAGAATGATAACAAGTAGGTGTATGTCTGACCACATTAAAACAAATCAAATGATACTATTTTTTTTTATAAGATTATAGATAAAAGTAGTAGACTCATGTCTAAATGTGATGTATATTTTTTTGTATTTTTTTTAAGTAAATAATGAATTATGATTTTTTTGCTACAAATTTTCTTGAATATAAATACTCTCGTGTCTAACCACCTTAACTTAGTCTAAACTTCATCAAATTGAAAAAATTGTTTATTATTATTGTATTAGGTGAAGCATGGAATGTGATGTATATTTTAGATTTTAAAAATGTTATATTGTTTGAAAGTTATAGTTGTTTTTCAAAGAGTCTACAAATTAGGACTTCTTTTTCACATTGCCACTTTTTGGCATAGCATGATCCTACACATACCTAGTTCTAATTATAAAAATTAATACATTGAATCCAATTGTATATTATCTTGTTGGTCTTCCAAAAAAGGGAAAATTTTCATGTCCATTTTGTGGTCTAAAGATGAAATATCATCATTCAAAAAGTTTAGGAAAGAATATAACAGAGGCATTATGGAAAATATTAAACGGAAGGTGCGACAAAGAAAAAATTGTTAAAAATTGTAGTGACATTCATGAATCAAATCATGCAATGAAATATTTCATTCGATTAAATAGTATTGGAGGACATAGTAATATAAGCTCCCTTCCTTGGTTATTAACGTACCAACAAACTAGTGCTATAAAAGAAGTCATATGAAAAATTTGATTTCCCACAAGATTTGTTATGAAACTAAAAAATCTCATATCAAATAAAAGTGAAATTGGGCCAAGGATGAAAATGCATGATTGACATACCATCATCAAGGTAATTCATGTTCTTCTGTATTTATAATATATTTTTAAACTGCATGTACTTTTCATTGTATTATGTTGGAAAATAATAAAATGATCAGTTTATAATTGTTGCAATACGTGCTACCTCTATCTCTCCTAGAGCACTTAGAAAATAATGTCATAAAAGTGATATATGATATTGGAAAATAAATGAGGTACGTAGTGATATTTTTTTAATTTGTTGTATATATTTATTATATTCGTGATTTGTTTTTCTTATTATGTAATATATTGTATATTATTTCGTAAAGTCTCGTGTTTATGTATTTTTGCATCTTAAATCTCTTGTAGGTGGTTGTTATCTAAATAAATCTATAAAGAAGAAATAAAATATTGAAAGATAAAAATGCCTCATCTAATGTGTGAAATACAAAAGTTTCTACCTTCAAGTTTTTTCAATGCACAAGAACACTACCTCATACATCCAGTTGAAGAGATTGAATTGTGTGGACCTATACACACTAGGTCAATGTGGATGGTTGAGAGGCACTTAATCTTTGAGAGTTTTTGTTTGAAAAAAAACACATCCTAAGGGTTCTATGGTGGAGGGATATATGGTATACTAGACTATGGTGTACATTACTCAATATCTTCCTATGTTTGCAGAAAATATACATGTAGATCGCATTTCAGATTCTGACCCCATTAACAAATTCGAAGGGGAGTACTTTATGGGGAATGGTAGATTGAGGAAATTTAGATGCAATTAATTATAAGATGTTATTGTAGTTAATTAATTCTTAATGTTCAAAATAAATCAATTCTGAGTTATCTATTTATTTATTGTGCAACTTGTTGAGAGTGGGATGCACATTATTGTATATTGCAAATAATCTTGATTGTATGATAGTGTGGACTAAATGATGTCAACATTCTAGTCACATATTAACATAGCAAGGTGTGTCTTCATTGGTTACAAAAGCTCAATGTAATGAATATTCCATTGTTACGCCAAGGGAAATAGACTTAGCATATGGTTTAAGAGATAAATAGGTATGTATAAATTTATTAAGCACCCATATGTTTACAAACTCACAATGTAATAATTTTTACATGTTTGACATATTATTATGGGTCAAAAACCATAAGGCTATGTTTCTACAATGGTCATAAACTTTGCATCAAAAAGGTCGATGACATGAAGAAAATGTTAGAAAGTAAAGTCCACCAGGATAACTGAGAGGGGGGGGGGGAGGTGAATCAGTTATCAGATAATTATAAATTTTATCATCTTCAATAGTATTAAACCATGTAAGAAATATAATTAACAACCATAGAAAGATATTCATACACAATTACACAATAACACAAGATATGTTGACTAGGGAACCTCTTGATCAAAGAGTAAACCCTGGTGGGAATGATGCCCACAAAAGATGCATTAATATGAATATTCCTTGTGAAAGGATGGACTCTATTAGGAGTCTTATGAAATACATTTAGTACATATAAATCCCTGTTAGGATATTTTGAATCCCTGTTAAAATATTCTAACCCTGTTAAGAGTTATGGAAGATAGAAAGACCCACTACCCAAACAGCTTCACGGTAAGATCACTAAACTCACTGTCCAAATAGTCTTTGCATTATTCAATAGAATAATATGTTACCTCTTCTCTGAATATACCAAACTGTACTCACTGCTACATTAGATCTCAATTTCAGATCTCTGTACTTCGCATGTCTTCCTTCATAATTTCCCTCTCATACTTAGCTCTTTTCTTCACTTCATGCATACCGCATCACATCTCAATTATATCTCTACTCCTTCAAAAAAGAAATGCATTCCTTCCTTTATACCACACTCAAATAATTACAAATGAGTCGACACACAATTACAAAATAATAGTTTCCACACGCTACACCTAAATTACATAAAACTGTCAGCTTCCAGATACAATAAATCTTCACTCGTGTGACTTCAAAGTTTGCGCTATCATCCACATCACTATCAATGTGTCTATAACTTCCCTTTAACTATGTAAAGCCAGATTCGATCCTGATTAAGAGATATCATTTGATTACCAAAAACCGCTACTCAAGAACACTGCCTGAATACTGCTTCCACCAAAATGATCATAACTTTCATGAATAAAAAAATTACTGTCTACGCTATTAACGATAGACATATAGCATATCAAATAATATATCCTCAACATCGCATAACTCCAACAACAATATCCCACATGCACTAATCAAAATATTGTTTGCTTCTCTGCAAATCTTTGGTAAAACACTATGTTGACATCAATGACAATCATAGTCATGAATGCAACAACAACTGCTACAAAATGGGTTCCAAACACTTGAGCATTCATTCCTAACAATCTCCCCCATTGTCATTGATGGCAACATAGATGAAAAAATCCAATGTTCCAAAAATCCAATACTGCAACACTGCTTCTTCAAATCCTCTTCATCAATCAAATCTTGCTTCATTTTTTTGTTCAGTTCTCTCATATTGTTTTTCATGCATACTTATCCCCCGTTGACATCAATGATAGAAATTCCATCACTAAGTCAACAACAACTTAATATCAAAAGACATTGTGCAAAAAAATACATTTACTAGAGTCCTCATGACTCAGCTCAGATACACGTACTCCCCCATAGAGGAAGTACCAACATCTAGTTCAGAAGAAAGATAGGGCTCATATACTACTGGATGGATGCAACCAACTGCATCACTACTCAAAATTAGGTTGGGGCATAACCCCAAGCATACCTCTTAGATACTCAAATGTATCCTTAGGCAAAGGCTTTGTAAATATGTCTGCTATCTGTTCCTTTGTGCTTATGTACTCTAGTTTGACTTCTTTCTTAGCAACTTTCTCTCTTACAACATATACTTGATCTCTATATGTTTTGTCTTAGAATGTAGTACATGATTCTTAGACATATTGATTGTGCTAGTGTTGTCACGATGTATAAAAATAGGTTCAACAAATTTAATTCCAATATCCTTCAGCATCTTCTTCATCCAAATTATCTAGTTACAATTGTTTGCTGCTGCTACATACTCTTCTTCTATTGTGCTCTGTGAAATACAATTCTACTTCTTGCTTAGCTAAGAAAGTAATCTTCCTCCAAGGAAAAATGCTCCTCCACTGGTTCTTTTCTTATCATCAACACTACCTTACCAATCAACATCTATATATGCACATAGGGTAAAATCATCAGATTTTTCATACCACAATCCATAGTCCATTGTGCCTTTTAAATATCTTAGTATCTTCTTTACTGCTGCATAATGTGATTCTCTAGGTTCAACTTGAAATCTTGCTACAAATCTAACTGAATGTGCTATATCTGATCTTGTGTGTTTCAAATACTTCAATCCTCCAATCATGGATCTATATTTCTTCTACTCAACTGCCAGTGTTTCATCTATGCTAGATAACTTATGTCTAGTTACCGTAGGTGTTCCAACTAGTTTACAGTCCTCCATTCCAAATCTTTTCAGCAAATCATTCAAGTACTTTGTCTGACTTACAAAGATACCATCATTGTTTTGTGTTATCTATAATCCCAAAAAGTATTTCATCTCACCAATCATACTCATTTCAAATTCATTCTTCATTTCATCAGTAAATTTGTCACTAGCTTCATCTTCTCCTCCAAAAATAATGTCATCAACAAAAATAACTATAATCAACAAACCATTTTCAATTTCTTTTGTGTATAGATTTCTATCAGCTATTCCTTTAGCAAATCTCAACTTTAACAAATACTTATCCAGTCTTGCATACCAAGCTCTAGGTGCTTGCTTTAGTCCATATAATGCTTTCTTTAGTTTACATACCATGTCTCCTTCTTGAGTCAAAGGAAAACCTTCAGTCTGCTTAATGTAGACTTCTTCCAATTCTCCATTCAGAAATGTTGACTTCACATCCATCTGATATACTTTGAATTTCTTAAAAGCTGCATAGGCAAAAAACATTATTACTGCTTCAATTCTTGCTACTGGTGCAAAAGTTTCTTCATAGTCAATTCCTTCTTGCTGTGAGTATCCCTTACATACCAATCTTGCTTTGTTTTTTACAACTTCTCCTTGTTCATTCATCTTGTTTCTGAATACCCATTTAGTTCCAATTATATTCTTGTCTTTAGGTCTAGGGACCAATTCCCATGTCTTGTTCTTTTCTATCTGATCTAGTTCTTCTCTCATAGCATTAATCCAATGTTCATCTTCACAAGCTTCACTAGTAGATTTAGGTTCAATTTGAGAAATCAAACATAAATGTTGCTTATACCAAGTCAGAACTCCTCTGTCCAAACTTCCAATAACTTGGTCAACGGGATGATGTCTTGATAAATACTTGTTTGATGTCATAGTCTCAGATCTTGCTTCAACTATAGATTCTTCTCTAAATTCGTCTTTGGTTTCTTCAGCATGACTCTCATTCAACAATTCACTGTCAGTTTCATAGAATAATTTAGTAGTTTTAGTGTTAGGCTTAGGATGAGCTTCTTCATCAAATTCATAATCAAGCATTCTTTCCTAAATTTTGAACTTTTCATCAACTTTAACATTTTTGCTCTCAACAATAGTTTTAGTTCTCTTATTGTAACACCTATATGCTTTTCTCTTCAAATAATATCCAAGAAAAATACCTTCATTACTTCTGGGATCAAACTTTCCAATATCATCATCTCTCTTTATATAGCATTTGCTTCCAAAAATTCTAAGATACTTAACTAAGGGTGCATGTCCAAACCATAATTCATAAGGTGTCTTGTTTGTGTTTGCTTTGATTTGTACACTATTCATTGTATATACTATTGTATTCAATGCTTCTCTCCAAAATGTCTTTGCTAAATCATTATCAAATAACATAGCTCTTGTTGCTTTAGTTACTAATCTGTTTCTTCTTTCTACAATAACATTTTTTTCATGTGTTCTAGGGGCTAAAAACTGTCTCTTAATACCATTCACTTCACAAAAAGTGTTAAACTCTCTAGAAGTAAATTCACCACCTCTATCAGATCTCAAACATTTAATCTTCATTCCAGATTCATTCTCAACTTTGTTCTTAATGATCTTAAACTTATCAAATGTTTTAGATTTTTCTTTCAGAAATGCAATCCACATCATTCTTGTAAAATTATCAACAAGAATCATAAAATACCTTTCTCCATAGAATCCTCTAGTCTTGGTAGGACCGCTCAAGTCTATATGAACAATTTCCAACTACTCTACCGATGTGAACTTCTCTTCTGCTTAGCCATCACACATTCTTTGCAAATCATGTTAGTAGGCTTCATAATTTTAGGCAAATCCCTTATTGCAAGTGTAGTACTCACTTTTACAATATTATCAAAGTTTATATGACAAAATCTTCTATGCCATAACCAACTATCATCAATCTTAGTAATCAAACATGTCATCTTAGTAGGTTTCAACTGAAATACATTACCTCTAGTTCTAGATATAGTTCCAATCAGATTTTCATCTTTATCCTTTATCACACAAGTTTTCTTAGTAAACCAAACTTGATATCCCTTATCAACTAATTGTCTAGCACTCAAAAGATTATGTTTCATTCCATCCACAAACTAAACATTATCAGTATTAGTCTTTCCATCAAGAGTAATAGATCCTATACTTTTAATCAAACAAGGTGCATTGTTACCAACTCTAACAACTCCTCCATCATAATTGTTAAAATTTATGAAATTCTTCATATCTCTAGTCATATGATGTGAACAACCACTGTCTATAATCCAATCATCTTTCTTTTCAACTTGGGAAATTAAGGCTTTTTCTTCCTTAACATTAGTTTCAGAATTTTCTTCTTTAATAGCTACAAATCCTATTTCATCATTATTCTCAGTATCACTTTCACTTAAAGTTTTTTCAATACTAGCTTCAAGGTCTTCATCATTAGCATAATAACATTCCTTAGATCTTCTAGGCTTGAAATTATTTATGTACTTCTTTACTCTCTTAGGACATTTAGATGCAAAATGACCATATTCTTGACAAGTCCAACATTTAAAAATTTTCTTACCTTCTGGTTCTTTTTTCACAAGCAAGGCAATAGCTTCTTCAATCTTCTTGTCTTCTTCATTTCTAGATTTGCTGCTACCAGCATAAGCTCCACTCACACTGATGCTTCTTGACAATGTAGGGCAAAGACTAAGAGCACTGAATCCTGTCTCCATTCTAGGTCAGTCTCCTGATAACCTTAGGTTCATTTCTATTGCTTCCAATCTTGCAAGAATAGTCTCTCTTGTAAAGTTTGTAGTACAAGGTATAACTTGTTCAATCATCTATTTTGTCTACTTAAATATAGGAGTCAATGTCCTCTAAATTTTCCATGTCACTTCATTCTCTATCTTTGTTCCTCCAAAAGATTTTATCCCTACAATAATTTCTGACATTCTACCAATATAGCTTCTAATAGATTCATCTTCCAACATTCTTATATCTTCAAATACACATCCAATTATGTAATCTAACTCTTTTTGCATGTTCATCACCTTCAAAAGTAGAGTGCAAAGCTTTCCAAATTTCATGAGACTTTTTCAAACATTTTACTTGACTATATTCATTCTCTGGAAGTGCTGTCAAAAGTGCTTCTCTTGCAACTATGTTACACATGAATAGATCTCTCTCATCATTAGAGCATGTCTCAAGATCATCTTGTTCAATGATAGTCTTATCATTTTTTGTAGTCAACCAGTAACCTGGTCCTAAACATAATAGATGTGTCTTCATCTTCTCTTTCCAAATGTGAAAATTTACTCCATCAAACTTAGGGCTTTCTTTCCTAAAATTTGTCATGGATCTCCTTAAGCTGTTAAACTTCTCTTTCAAGGACCTGCTACTCTGATACCAATTGTTAGAAAGTAAAGTCCACCAAGATAACTCAGAGGGAGGGGGGGGGGGGGGGTTGAATCAGTTATTAGATAATTATAACTTTTATCATCTTCAATAGTATTAAACCATGTAAGCAATATAATTACCAACCATAGAAAAATATTCATACACAATTACATAATAACACAAGATATGTTTACTAGGGAACCTCTTGATCAAAGAGTAAACCCCAGTGGGAATGATGCCCACAAAAGATGCACTAATATGAATATTCCTTGTGAAAGGATGGAATCTATTAGAAGTCTTATGAAATACATTTAGTACATATAAATCCTTGTTAAAAGATTCTAACCCTGTTAAGAGTTACGAAAGACAGAAGGACCCAT